>JAOZJS010000036.1:0-154938 GCA_025882695.1 Amerodectes protonotaria | reverse complement strand
CTACCTCTCTCTTTTTTCGATGATTTTTAACCAATCAAGTCATTGAACCAGCAACAGGTAGGGTATCCGAATTTGAAATTCGAATCTTCAGCGCTGAAGATTGACCCAGATTTTGTGAACATCATCAACCGAAACCGGGTAACAGCCAAAATGACCTATGATGGAAACATTATTATGTTCATGTTACCTGTTCCCGATCGATTGTATAATGTGTGTGTGTGTGTGTGTGTGTGTGTGTGTGTGTGTGTGTGTGTGTGTGTGTGTGTGTGTGTGTGTGTGTGTGTGTGTGTCCTGGACAACTATTTATTATTGCCGGATTCTTTCTTACGGAAGCTGGGTCACAATCGATATTAAAAATTTTTTGTTTTACTATCATGATCGGATCGGTTACGTGAATGTTTCAGAGAAAAAAAACAAGCAGGCAAACGAAAATACAAGCGATATGTCCCAATCGAGATGCAATAGCGAAAACCGATAAAATAAAACATTATGTAATACGACCACAAAACATTTGTTTTGACCATATGTATTTATTCAATTCAATTCTCGAACAATCGTTGTACAGCGCGCGCGCGTATCAGGGCGAACAATCAGAATTTGGAATCTAGAAATAAAGAAACAAAAAAAAATGAACAACAAAAATCTGTCTTGTACGTTCCATTTTGTTTTCCCTTTTATTCAATAATATTTGGATGAGCAGAAAACAGGGCAAATGTTTCACACCGTCTGCAACCTGTCTGCGTGTGCGTGTGCGTGTGTCCCGAGTCTCTCACGCCTGCAACAAGTGGTGTCTTCGTCTTGCGATTGTTCGGATCGGTCGGTCTGTCGTCTGATTATTATCTCAGGTTAGATTGAAAATTAACACTTTCTCGATGTTTTCTCCAGACAATCAATTGTCAAGGATCTTTCTCAGGTCTTTTTCGAATCGCTGTAGTGTTGAATCTGTTCGGTGGAACATACAAGAAACAGATGTATCAATGAATGATGAACTGCTAAATGCTAATATGATGGAAGAATCCAGAACAAGGAGGCTCCTAGGCAGGCCACGCCTCTTGATAACTTAGTTCAGGATATTTGTAGAAATTAACCTCGCACAATACGATCGGGTTTTGCGCAGGGCCTTTTTGTCGATTTCAATTATCAAGAAGAATGGAACCGGGAAATTGAAATTTCAAATTGTTAGATTGGTATTGTGGTTGTGGTTGTTGTTGTTGTTGTTGCTGTTGTTGTTGTTGTTGTTGTTTGCAAGGGAAATAAAGCAAGATAATTGTGAAATTAGGAGCAAATTTGTGCACACATTTGGTACGGCATTGATCGGATATTCTAGATAAAAAGGACACACACACGCACACGAACACACAGAAAACAGAAACAGAGAGGAGAGACACGCGAGATTCGGAAATGGCACGCCGAGCTAGCTGGTGAAACCGACAAACTTAATGCAAGACAAACAACAACAACAACAACAACAACAACAACAACAATAATCACAAACACAATCGTCATAATAGGCCCTATCGAAGACTATCCAGAAAGAGTAGATTTCCGTTTAATACTTAACAATAGATACAGGTATATTGGTTATATAATGAGATTATTTTATAATGATTTGACAATGGCCAACAAACGTACCAGCTACTATTACTTAGGGCAGCAGAAAACGAAACAGTTGGCTAGTTAGTTAGTCAGTCAGTCAATCAGTCAGCCCTCGATAAATAGCCTATTTGTCCACATAACGGTAACAATATTTGCACATTTTGCGGTCTAGGAAGGAAGGAATACTTTACAGAAAATTTTTGGATGGTAAAAATAGACCCCGAAAAAAAATTATGAGAGTATCCGTTTTATTTTTCTGGTTTGTCAAGCCAAGAAAGGGAAAGAGGAAGCGGATGATAGGCTATTTAGGGCCATCCTGCAAGGGTTTTCCACATATGTGATATCACCATAAATGTTGATGATAATTCACCAACGAGAGAATCGCGTCGTTATAATCTCAAAATTTTAAGGGATTTAAAAGAGGATGTCTTTGCTTGTGTGGTAAATTAGCATCCTCAAAGAAAAAGTCTATCATATCTGAAACATGTTTATGCGACAACATCATGGTGTTTGATGAAGAAGAAGAAGAAGAAATAAGATTTTTCTTCTTAAAGTTTTAATGATGGGAATGGATTTCCTCTTCTTTTTCTCCTTTTTTTACCTTCTCTGCTCTTAAAGTGGTCTTCTTTGTGATTTTCTGGCTGCTATTGCTTCACCAACAGCATATCACTATCATCATTAGCGGTTTTGGTTATATAAATTTCCAGAAAACTCAACAATTTAAATCCTTCCCACTCACACACACATGCACATGGATATGTCATGGCTCCACGAATAGCTGGTTTTGAGCGGATTAATGATCCAAAACAGAACCCGAACAAACAAACAAACAAACAAAAAATACTAGATCAAAGTACTAAATTCACAAAGATGTATGGGAATCACCAAAAAGACTTTTGCTCCAAAAATACGGCACTTTATCACCATGAGAAAGAAAAAGGGTTAACTAGGGTTTAAAATGAACACCACTGGTGTTGAGCCGACACACTTTTGGATCGAAAATGAATCCTCAGAATAATCTTCCTTCCTTCCTTCCTTTTTTATGATGCTGATGAACCACTTTTCATAGATGACTTAATCCTTTTATCATCATTATCTTCGTTTTTTTTATTATTATTTCGGAATGTTTAAGATAAATCATTCCAAATTTAATCGTTTTGATGAGCGGCGGTTTTTTTTCTCGCTTGTTTCTTAATTTGAAAACTGGGCCACCAACCAATCAAATATTGGTCGATTAAATTGGATTGGATGCTAAATGCTGTATGCTCTGGTATTACATTGGTGAAGGGGGGAGGGGGCAGGGGAGGATTAAATTTGATCCGATTGGACCTTTCTTGGACATTTTCCGCACAGTTTGTGTGTGTGTGCGTGTGCTCAGTGTGAATTTGGGTGACAGATTTAATTTGCAAATAGTACGGGCGCCAAAACGACTGTACGAATTCTATTTTGTACTATTACTAGTAATAAAAACACAAATCAAAGCTTCAAGATCTTATTTAGGAAAAAAAGAAATAAAACGGTCCGTGTGTTTATCGAGTTTAAATGGGTGAAAGAGTTTGGCGCTCGCGCGAGCGGTAATTATGGCGCACACACACACTGCACGTTCAGCTTAGCTCCTATGGCTATTCGAGCACCAAACCGACATAGCACTAAATCTTTTCCACTAGTTTCCACTGAAATTTTCGGTAAATAAATAAATAAATAAATAAAAAAAGCTGTGCTAATAATACTGATTTTTTAAATGAATAATGGTAATGTAATGTAATAATGGTGTTTTCGTTTCGTTTCGTTTAGTCCTTTTTTTTCTTCGCGAATGGTGAATGCCTGAATTGCACAGGAAACGGTGAAAAAATTGGCCAAAAAACGCAATGCAGTAGGACAAATTATTGTCACGTTGTTGGGCGATATTCGGGCGACAACGGGACCAAAACATAGACCAACCAAAAGAAAAGTGTTCCTTCACTGATGATGATTGTTGAAGGATCGATGGTAAAAACTACTACTCAACACACACACAAAAAAAAGGGGCAACAATCTTGATAGTATTTAGGTTTTTCAATATTGTTGCTGTTTTGTTTGCTTTGCTTTGCTTCCGGTTTGTGGTTTGTTTCTGTCGGCCGGTAACTCAGGTAAATTAAATTTATCGATTTTTTCTCGCTGGTTTTTATCTTTTCTTTTTCAAGCCTTTTTTTCACTTGACAGCCCACACACACACACACACATAATGGTCAGCCGCGGATATATTCTATTTTGAAGCCGGCCATGGCATATTTTTAATTGGCCCCTTTCATTAAAACGGTTGCTAACCCCTGTCCTTGGGTGCTGCAATGCCTGTGTGTGAATAAGTGTGTTCATTTTGAATTTATTTGACCACAGTCTGTTTTTAGCTAATTGATTGATTGGATGTCTGCACACTGGTTGCTCCTTCAATTTGTGTGCTTCGTGGATTCGGATCAGGGTTCGATTTCGTTTTCCATTTTCGCTTTCATCCCGATCCCGATCCGTCTCCGTACTCTCCGTAATCCTGGATTCGGTTCGTGATTATGATGATGGTGGTGGTGAAGAAGCATCATCATTATTGTAAATATAAACTATACTGATGTACAATTCAATATTGCAATAACGATCATAATGATGATGATGATGATGGTGGCCCGGGCAAGAAAAGCACCAAAATTCTCTTCCCTTCGTTGTGTTTCTGATTTTTCTATTTATTCATATTTTGATGATGATTATTATTAGTTTTTTGTTGAAAATAACAATAATCTCGATATAATAGAGCGCGCGCTCGCGCCAATACAGAGCGCCAATCCAGCAAGTTTCAGGGTGGGCGTCTATCCCTATCGCGCCCTCTCTCTCCGTTTTGAAAATCAAATACGGAACAAAAAGACACACTCAAAGGGGAAATACTGCCAGGCCACCATTGTGTGGACAAGGATTTTGAAATAAATCTGTATCTCTCTCTCTCTTTCTCCACTGTGGTCCATCTTGACCAACAAGTCCACTTAACTAGAAAAAAAATCGTGTGTAGTTGAGAATGAAATTGGCGAAAATGTTGGTCTAAACCGCGTGTGTGTGTGTGTGCGTGCTAGTGTCTTTGTATTGCAATTATTCTTCCATTAACATCCACATCATTGTTATATCTATCCACGATGATGAATTATAATTATGAATATTAATTATGAAGCCACAATTTACATTTTAAAACCGAGCCAAACTAAACTAGATGATTATTACTTATTTTTTTTTCATCTTATTCATTTGGCAAATCATCACTTTATTTCCGGCCATATTTTTTTACGGCCGTTGATTCACGTCACTCACTCACGCACGCATGCACGCACGTTTCCAGCTAATCCAGACCTAGAAGGATTCTGTTCCTCCTCACGTACACATTAAACGATTATGAAACTCTTTAAAACAAAACACCGCCCACTTATACGCCCATTTATAGACTTATGATTTAAAGGCTTAGATTTTAATGTCCATGTCCATGTTATTAGATCATCCAAATCGTCATCAAAAGGCTGCCAAGTTAAATACAATTCAGTAAACAAAAAAGAAACAATGGACAACCACAATGGCAGAGTATTAGCTAAAGCTAAATGATGTATTTTTATGGCTGATCATTATGATGGCTGCGTTAGGTTCCGAGAAAAACTTGTACCACAAATCAAATCAGAGATTCACTGGGAGTGAATTTTCACCAAACAAGAACATTAATTAGTCCATTGAAGATTCAGTTCAGCTCAGATTGCTCTCATTTACTACCTGTTGGACATTTTCCTTGGCATCCATCCAGACAATCCGCAGACAATCTCCTTCAATCTTGTTTGATTCGGCGGAGAAAATAAATAAAACAAAGCAAAGTAAAGCGAAAAACATGCAAACTGCGCTTCAAATTTAGAACTTGGGCTCGTGCTTCACTTTGGGATAGTTTGGGCGCAAGCTCACCTAAAAGATTGGATTTTTATGTTCCATGGCGCCTGTTCGGCTTGCCTTCGGTTGTTTTCTTTTGAATTTTCCCTCTTGTTTCGCTTAGCTGAGCCAGGTATAAGTATTCGCACAAATACAAATATATAAATTACACATTCGCGAAAAAGATCTCAAAGATGAATAGGTTAGAGGTCTTTTGTGGAACATGATGATGATAGTGGAGGAGGTGTTATTAATGCTAACCTTATTACGACCATTTGTTATTTGCTCAACCCAAGAACAAGGACTTCAAGGATATTTAGCCCGAAAACAATCATCTGGAAAGCTGTTATTATTATTATAACGATCTTTAGGTGAAAGAACACCAAAATTGGAATATGGATTGGGCCATCTTTGACCGTATTATCATTTCTGTTTTCTTTTGTTGTGGTTTGAATGTTGGTTTTTTGGAAAAACCAAGTTCTAGGTTTCAAGCAATCATCTCTATTTTTTTTGTTTCATTCTCCAGGCTGATGGACAACAATCACAGCACCAATTACAACCAAAGATCACATTAACAAATCACTTTGGTCGTGGAAATTTATGAGGCGTTCATTTTTTTCCTGGCTAAACCTTATGGCCTTTTTGGTTGTAAACTTTCTCAAGAACTACCCAACTTGATTGTCATTATTGTTATTGTTGTTGTTGGCCTGTTCTTTCACATGTATAGCATCCAAACATCGTTAAAACTTATAATAAATTTGCGATTTTTAGCTAGAAAAACGCTAATAAATTCCAAAAAACCTAGATTCCCAAGGTTTTCCCAAGTGGACCATCCATTATGCAAACCTAGGTTGGATGTTTTCCACTCTAGTTAAAACAGAACAGGAACATATTTCTGAAGAAAACTCCTCATCATATAAGTACAAATGAAGAAGATATCCCTCCTACAAGGTTGTAATTGTTCAAAGCTAAGGCAAGGCCCATATACATAAACAGTACATTGGCATTTAGTTGACGCTTACGGTCAGCACAATGACAATTGAGGCGACAATTTATGGGATTGGTCAAATTTTGGCTGGTGAATGCATTGGTAGGTCGTCCCTCCTGTCTCGATTCGAATGCTGCTATATATTTTTTAAAAAAATGTGAACACACGTACACGCCTCTTTCTCTTATGTGTAAAGTTCAAAGCGCTTTTATTAAAATATTGGCTAATCCAAAAATAGGTTTTCCAAATAGAATCAATGGCTTTTTTGGAGGATTCTCATTGGTCTCATTGAACTTCCTTGAAACCAAAACCTTTACTTATGATTATTTGAAAAGCAAAACTTGTCAACCTCGTTCATTGAACGGTATTACCAACGAACCAATCATGGAAAAACCTTGAAATAGGCTAGGCAAACACATTGGACACGCACACGATGATTTAATGCGCAGGCGAGAAATAAGAGCAATAGCAAGAGCGAGAGCAGGAGCGGGAGATTGGGTTGACACCGCCTATAAAAAAAAAATGATGATGAAAACAATTAAAAGATTTTTTTTTCATAATTTGTTCTGTTTCCATTTTAAAAAATTTTGAAAGACAATTAAGGACATGTTCTCCATGCACATGAAACTAGTTTTTTTTTCAGATCTCTTTGGCCGTTCTTCTTGTATCGTTGTATTGTGTTGTTGTTGTTGTTGTTGTTTTTTAATTACAATCACAATTGATTTAGTTTCCAGATGAACACAGGCCATCTATTCAACAAAAGTTAAATGAACAATGATGGATATCTTGACAAAACACGATAAAATCTTGACAACCATGAATGAACTAGGTGTTCCGGTGCTCCAGAAAAAAATATAAACCAAATTTACGGGCAATGTTTTTATTTCAGAAAAAAATAACGCTATCTCAGTCCAAGATAAAAAAACCCGAGATATGGACAATAAAGAAACAAACGGCAAATGCCGGTCCGGACTTCTTTGTGGTGGTGGCTATTTTGATTATTACTTTTTTTTTGCTTAGAATCTTCAAGAAACTATTTCCACACCAAAAACATTCAGCAACATAGAATGAATGAAGCTCCAATTAATTTCGGCTTAAAGAGCCTCGTTCCTAATTTCTATAATCTCAATGATCGGCTATGTGGTTACATGATGGGTTTATAGTCGGGTTGCTTTTTCAAATGGAATAAATCATTTTTTTTTTATTACAACTTTGAAAAGAGATTTTTGTTTTCCACTGTTATTTGATGGACAACAAAAAATAACGGGATAATTTACCGCGGGAATTTAATAGTGTTTAGTATAACAAATATATTTATAAAAAAACCGCTCTTATCAGATCTCATTCAGGCTAGGCCGCAACAAGTCTGAAGAAAGGATGCTCTGACATTGATGTGTTCGTGTGCTGTTTTTAGGCACAACACACACACACATTTACCAAAAGATACACAAGAATCTCACCCAAATGATTTACAACAACGGTTGTGTGCATCTCAAAAGGATAGGACGGATCAAAGAAGCAACAGGCAAACAAACAAACCAACAAACAAACAAATCGACCAACGAGGATAAATCTATCTATCTATCTGTCTATCTATTCCGAAAAAAGACACAAGATCATGCACAGGCATCAGCAGCTAGCAGAGTGTTTTAATCCTTTTACTTTCATCAAAAAAAAAAATATTCGTGCGCTTGGTGGTCTTCTTCGTCTTCGGTACGAATACGTATAATGATAAATCAACAACTTTTTTTCAAAAAAAAATAAAATAAAAATAAAAAAAATAAAACGAAACAAAGATCATAACGAACAACACAGTGGATAGTGGATCCTGCTTGTGGAAGAAATAATAATAATAATAATAATAATTTAACCCGAGACCAAAACAAAATCTACAAAGTTCCAATAATAGTATCTTTGAACACGAACGCCAAACAAGACGAGACGAAACGAAACGAAAGAAGAAAATATGATCCGGTTTTATCTTAGCGCTCGTTTGTGTGTCTGTGTGTCTGCGTGTGTTTCTGTTCTTGTGCAACTTTCCATTTTAGAAACAACAGTTAACATTGTTGAACAACTTGTTGAATGCAAGCTGCGATGGATCACACACACACACAAAGATCTTACGCCGTGTGTGTGAGTGTGTGTGTGTGTGTGTCTCTTTTCCTAAGCTGAATAGTACAATTTGATCCAATAATATTTTATTTATCATCATTTTTTTATATACATTTACTACTATAAATATAGATGTTCATATGGGAAATCCCATTACATATAGGCACCAGCAGCCAATACTCGAAATTCGGTCTTTTGATATTTATTCTTGGTTGGTTTTTCTTTTTCGTTTGATTGATTCGTTTCGATACGATTTGATTGATTAGCGAAAGTCTGCTTGTACTGTTCAATGTGAACACATCGAGCCACAGAGCACAACAGGTTGCAGGGAAAAACAAGAAGAGAGAGAGAGAAAGAGAGCTATAATTAAACACAATAATCATTATTTCGTTATAACGTTTTTTTCTCATTTGACTTTATTTTTACCACCAACATGCCATTGCCAGGGAATAATGGTTATGTGAACCGTGAGAGAGTCGAATAGAATCGAGCAATGCTCACTGGTTGCTAGCTTGCGGTTGCTATGGTCGACCAAAGGATCAAAGGCCAGAGAAACTTGGTCTTGGCCAGACTGGAGGGGGGGGGAACCAAAATTGAAAAACTAAAACAAAAGGAAACTAAAATGAATCCCAAAAAAAAGGGAAAACCAGAAACAAGACAAGACTCATACAGGCATCGAGGAAAAACAAAACATCCGAGAAAAGCCGGATTCGGTTGCCGGGCATCAAAGATTCACATGAAAAGATTTTTGGTGGCATGTAGATTTTTATTTCAAGTCATTTTTAAAAAAAAAATTATGGAACAAAATCCGAATGCCGGTTTTTTCTAAAAGGGTTTTAACATTTTTTTGGATGAGGATGATTTATTTGAATGAAATGTGTGTGTGTGTGTGTGTGTGTGTGTGTGTGTGTGTGTGTGTGTGTGTGTGTGTGTGTGTATCCGGTGTAGCCTGGGTGTGTGTATGTTGAAGTTGTTATTGGATCCTAGATTGAATAATGATCAAGATGAAGGTTCTTGTGTGTGTGTGTTGACTTGTTAAATGGGAAAAACTGGAGCATGAAATGGTTATGAAAACTAAAAACTATACCTAAAGCGAATAAGATGGATTGCTAATAAATAATAGAGGATCCATGATGGTGAGCGGATTTATTCGATCCCATCCATTGGACCAAAAAATGGTTGAACATCCGGATTTTCGTTTAGGTCCTTCTCCTTCTCATCATCTTCTTCCATAGCATCTTCTTGTTCATCTTCAACAGCATCTTCTTCATCTTCATCTTCACCTTCATCTTCATCTTCATATTCATATTCATCTTCGTCTTCATCTTCTTTTTTGATCATGGACAAATTTTTATCTTGGTTTCTAAACGGATATATTTTTTTCTGAAGCCCAAGGTAAAAATATCGAATCTCTTCCGGGAATGAAGTTTCAAAATCCTCCAAATTCAACAATTGAAATGGACGCATATGAAAGCCACGTCGACAACGAAACAAGACTCCACTCCATAGGTTGTCTTGAGCCAATGAAGGATAACAAACATATGGAGGTACGGGTTCACATTTCTGATATTCTTGATCATTTTGACGATGAACAAATTTACATCCTTCAATATTGCAATTTGGATCATCTAACTTTTGGAAAGGACAACGGAAATTGTAAACTGCCGGTTGTTGGTGTAGCCTTTTAGAAATATCAGATGAGATGCATTTCAAATAGTCAAGTTTTCTCAAAAAATTAGGCGATTTTTCACTGAACTCTACTATTTCCGGTTGACAACTCGAATCAAGGTTAGTGGTTTGACTGGATGATTGGCTCGGATTATTGTTGTCGGACATTTTTCTTTCAAATTTGGATCGGATTTCTGTTCTCACAGTGGTACAAATGATGCTACAAGCGATGCTCAATTATGGAATGAAAATCAATATCAATATCATCATTGTTTTATATTAAACTGAAATAGCTAGAAGTCAATCCGTAGACAGACAGACAGACAGACAGACAGACATACAGAACAAAAAGAACCACAAGAGCAGAAGAACCACCCAAATCCACTGCTCTTCATTCTGGTGAACAACCGCTTTTTTTTCTGGCTTTCATAGCTATCTGTTATGTGTCTCTGGGATATGGTCATTGAATATGATTGGTTCGTTGCTAATCACCATGTAGTGCATTATTTTATTTCAATGTTAGGATAAATGGGCGGTACAATCATGTCAATTGTATTATAGCTGCATATTTCACCAAGAGCAGGATTTTTGCGAAATATATGCCGCTAGTATTCGGCGTTTTTTTTCCGTCTAATTTATCTTCATTGATTGAGCAATGCTTCTGGTGATGATCCGGGGATCCAATCGATTTCGAATCTTTGACCATTGAACACCAGTTGCCTCCAAATATGTTGTAACTGGAGAAGCTTGGAAAAACTGTGAACAAAAATGGAACAATGAGAGCTTATTTAAAAAACACTAAACCGTTTTGGATTAAAATAGAATCAGAAAACAATCAAATCTTCAAGTGGTCTTTGTTCTTGAATACTTTTATCATTCAATCCTAGATCATAGAATCCTTTCTCGTTTTTTTTTGGCAAAAAAGCCTTCTTTTTTCTGTTTTTATTGTTATTCACCTGTTACCTTTTCTCGTTCATTTTTCTTCTTGCTTGTCTTCACGTTTGTCCCGATTAGATCGCTTTGAAGATTCAAAAGGTGTATTCTCGTGTGTGTATGTGTTTGTGATGTGTGATGTGCGGGTCAGAGGTGTTTCGTGCAAAGAAAAGGTCAACGTAAAACAAATTAAGAATAATAATAATAAAAATAAAGCATAAGTTCATTCGCTTTGGATTAAATTAATCGTCCCTAAACGCTTCATTGTGAAATCATTTCATGCCCGAAACGTATAACTCTTTATCGAAATGATAAAAAACGATGAAAACTTTTCAAATCTACGCTCACTACCCGGGAAACAGTAACCACGCTACAGGTGAGCTTCAAAATAGCTAGGAAAACGATTGGTTCGTAACGAATCATTGAATTGGATTGTTCTGTTGATTGCTGTATGGATGATGGTTGTGGTGGAATCAATCGAATGCAATAACTGCAATCCATGGTTTCTCGGTGCCAATCGAGTTGATGCTATTGATTGATTTGATGGATCATTAGCATCATCGCCACCTGCATCATATTTCTAATAATGTAATACACAAGTTATGGAATGTCAATTGAAAGAATGATCAGAAATCAGACCACCCTTAGAAATGGAAATAAAGCTTGATTTAGATTCAACGACCTTACAAACATACAAGCAAAAATACGTTTCGAAATTGCAGGATTCGAATGTGGTCGCGTGTTGATGACAATGACAGCTTTGGCGATGCTGGTGTTGACATCAACCATGGTGGCCAGTTTGCACGATTTTGTTTTATTCGTCTTTTTTGTCTGAAAATCCCTGACAACAGCAGCAATGTTCTTAAGCACAACCGCCAATCATGTCGGATGGTGTTAGTGGATTTAAATATCCAATTTGGATCACACTTCATTATTTGAAGGTCATTAGTAGTGGTATATTGATCACTTGGGATCAAATAGGGTTTCTAGCGATTCTATCAACCAAACAGCAAACGAATCAAATGCG
This sequence comes from Amerodectes protonotaria, assembly GCA_025882695.1. NCBI lineage: Eukaryota > Metazoa > Arthropoda > Arachnida > Sarcoptiformes > Proctophyllodidae > Amerodectes > Amerodectes protonotaria. The sequence goes on along the minus strand of JAOZJS010000036.1, from coordinate 142,696 downwards.
TATTTTCTTTCGAATAAATGGAAATATTAAAAATAGAATGCGAACAACATTGATTATACAACATAGATTTTGTTGGGAATGCTTCTCAAGAAATCACACATCTTGATCAAGCACAAAATCGCGGATAAGATTTTCTATCGAAACGAATTAAGCATCTTAGAGAACCAGCACCAGCTTTTCGCAAGGGATTAGAAATATTATTTATTTCATATTTCAATTAGAAAATAAAGTTGAAAATATATGAATTTTTCTTGGACATAAATAAAATTCGAAAGTTAACAATAACTTTTGAAAACAAATAATTATGAGGATGTTGATTGATTGATCAATGGCCAAAATCCACTTGCTTATTGGCATACAAAAAAACTGTAAAGGCACCAGGTCCTTCGGCACGATGGCTGTTAGGAATTAAGAAAAAAGGACAAATTCTAAATCTGAAGTTTTTTGAAAATCAAAAAAAAATTTAAACTGCAATGAGCATGCTCCATCCAAACTGTACAGTTGATGATGAGTACTAAGGATGAACCCGCCCACTGACGCACACATAAGGCTAGCACTTACTTTAACTTTTTCTTTAGCATATAATTGCATACAAATCTTCTGATTGGTCCACAATTATCAATAGCACCAACCCCGGTGATGATTTTGAACGATAATTTCTGCCTATCCATTTGTTCATATTTGTATCGTAACACCCATGGTATTATGGCACGTACCTCATCCATAATCAAGCCATGCAAATCGATTTGGTTGTCTGGGTAGCTTTTTTTTTGTTGAAAAGCAAATGAATAAGCAACGAAAATGAATGAAATGATCCCGATTGATGTGTGAACTTACTCATGATTCTTTAACGTATCAATTATATCCTCGCTAATTGACCTGAGTTTTCTATAACATTCGTTCATTTCCTGTTGGTAGATGTGTACAATATTAAAACTGCCAGAGCTCAACAAGTTTAGTTTTTTCTCTTTTAAATGTTCCATTTTAACATAGTACATTTCGCGTGTTTCCAATAGATTTTTGATTATTTTCTCGAAATTTTCCTCCTCCTCCTCCTCCTCATACTCATTTCCACCTTTATTCTGCTCTTTCTTTTCTGGTCCTGATTTCCCCAACGATAACTGTGATGATGGTGATGATTTTGTTGAGCCTGATTCCAAAGTTTTATTCGGATCCTTTCCATTATTATTGCAATTATTATGGATTTTTTGGCCACATTCTGAAGGTGAGGATTTTTTAATAATTTCACTGTATAATGACTTTTGGTAATAATATGGCAGTTTACAATCATAGAATGCTTCGATATCCTTGATTGTTTCATTCAAATCATGACTGCAGGAACGCGTGTGGAATAAAAATAAAAATTGAATTAGTTTTCTGTTCTGTCCTGTTCCCGCAATCTTTGTCGCTATCAAAAATTGTCGAAAAAATAAGGATAATTTGACAGCAATTATGGACAGCCATAATTATCGCAAATAGAAAATTTCAATATAATTAAAAATCTGAAAATAATTACAGGTTCATTTCAAATATTCGATTCAATTTCAACAGATCAACACCGGGAAAATTTTTGATCAAGAAATCACGTCGCTTCTCTAAGTTCCATTCTTTTAACAAATTTTCATCTTTTTTGCCAGTTTTCAAACAATTTTTACGTTGCTTTATCAATTTTTGCAGATGTTCTTTGCGTTTTTTCTCCATTTTGGCCTGCGTTTCGATGATTTCTTCCATTTTCGTTTCGGAATCTATATCATCTTTATGTTGAACATAATCATAATTATTAATTACAACATCACCATCCATTAAATGACCGTAAACTTTTTGCACATATTTCATCAGATTACAATAGATTTGATAGGATAGATCCAAATTTATTGGCAATAATATTGAATCTTTGATACCCAAATCTTCTCGTATTGTTCGAAAATTAATCTTCATTGAGTCATGCCGATGATTGAACAACAAGTGTAGTTGATCAAATAATTGTGGGGATATTTGAAGAAAAACCGATTCTGTCAGTGGACCTTGCGGTGTGGGCACGAATTTTTTCTGCTTTTGTTTAGGTTTTTCCCAAACTTTTGAATGTACCTTACTGTTTTTATCATCGTTATCCGCATAGAATAATTCTCTTAGAAATTCTCTAGTGCAATCATAATCATATTCAAAATGTTTCATTAATTCATCCAAACATTTACGATCTAAATTAGGGAATTCTTGTTTCAAAAGTTGCATATTTTTTTTCGTTGATGCATCCATCTTGCGCTAAGGGTACTGTATTTGATAATGGTTGGATTGTGTGTTTTATAACAGCAATCAAAGCGTAGTTTAAGCTTCTCGGTTTTGTTGATACAGTGATTTTTTGCGTCGTTGTTGATGCTTTTATTTGGAATATCTGGATGATAAGAGGCACAGAGTTGACCTACGCAAAATATTATTGTTAAGAAATAATTAGATTTGATCAAATTTATCATTTAATCTACACTTACAAACTAACGTCAATATAGATGCCATACAATTAAATTTGTTACAAAATCAATCAAACAATTAATCAATTTAAATTGTTTGGAATTTTAGTTCCTTTTCAAAAATCTTTTGGAACTGAACAAAACACTTGGAAAAATCGAATGCTTGCTTGTTTTAATGGCTTTAAATGACAATGGTATGGTAATGATGATGATAATAATGATGACAAAGATTAATGATTAAGGTAAAATATAGAAAAATTTGTGGTATTTTAGTGTTTGAATGGAAAACATCAGCAAATATCTTACGGGAAAATAAAACTTGCAGCAATCAAAACAAATACTTGATTTTCTCAATTTTGGGTGTTCTCAATGTTGATGATTTCGAAATACAATTAAACAATAATTATGAGGAAAATTTGAAAAAATAAACATGAAGCTATCAAAAACATTAAGTGACTCGTTTGTTTACTCGATGCTTTGTGTGGAGATTTGCAAACTTTTCATGTATAAATCATGGGAAAATTGAATTGGCTGAATTTTGAGTCTTTAGCTTAAGAAACATTGTCCAATAATTGAGTAATGCTTCTGGTTGGTCAAAGCGTAATAAAGTATCATTTGATATTGATTAGGAGAAACATCCATGGTGTTTCTCTCATCTGAGCCATCGCAGCAATCACAAATGCTAGAATCATTCAGGTAAAAAACATCAGATTATTAGCAGAAAACAACAGAATTTCAATAACACTTGCCCATCATTTAATTTCATGTGTGAAATCGTTTGATGTTCGTTTCCAACTTTACAATGAAATGAATGGCAGGAGAATCTGAGGAAAAAAATGGACACAATAATTATGATAATCGTAGCAATAGAATATGTCGCATTCTAACCTGGCATTGTTTGAAGTCAAATGTGAGCAAGCACTGGTGGACGGCTCATCACTGCCATCTTTGCAATCACAATAATCATCATTAAAATGATCTTTTTCAATTAATTCTTTAGAATGTTTACATTGAAAATACTTTTGCGGTGTTGTCATCAATAGTTCGGGTAATCTAGTGAATCTATTTCTCTTGAACATAAGCAACATTGTTGCATTATCTATCATTCGTTGATTGATAATGCCAGATTTATCTGCAGAATTAGGCGAATCAATTTGATTATCGACCAGGTGATTTTGACGATCATCATGACTTAGATCATTGACGTTGTTGTTGTTATTTTGGTTATTATCATCATGAGGTTCTTGATGGTGGCGACTTTTTTGGCTAGTATCACTATCATTCACTAAAATCCGGTAGTAATTAAGTTGATAAATGATGAAAATCAATGATATCAAGATACAAATGAAAAACACTTTTCGCCACCATTTAAATTTCCTCAAGGGCAGCCCCATTTTCTTTTGGTGGTATAAGCACCGAGCATATGAAGCATATTCCAGCTGATTTTTGGCCAACTGACAACAACACCACCACCTAGAAACCCTTTTGTCATTCACACGCATGACTGTTCAAGGCCAAACTCATAGAGTTTCTTTTGTGAATAGCCCAGGAAGATTTTTTGGCTCTCTTTTTGAAAACGCCTTGAATTTTTAGAACTGAAATAATTCTATTTTTTATTATTCATTCAATCATGCGAGTATCTTAAGGAAATTTCAATTGCTATAAACATTCAACGAGGTTGGGAGTTAGAATTTGACAAAAATAATTGGCTACAAAATGGATTCTGTAAGCAAAACTCAACAATAATTCAGAATATTATTATCATTTATATCTCGTTGAATATATTCATTTTCAATCAACCATTCTAATTGATCTTTGATCAAACTCTTGCTTGGCACAAATATATCTTTTAGCATATGGGTCAATTCCATACACAATTGATTGAAATGGATAGTTTTTCTCATTTTCATTATTTTAATAATGGCCTCTTGTGAACGAAGTGTGCGCAATTTCATTATATTTTCGGCTTCTTCTTCACGAAATTTCTCTGGTTGCAATTGAAGCCGTCCGATCAGATTAAAACGTCCACGTTTCAATATTCGTCCAGTTTTTCTGAAATAAAACATTTATCATTATGAACCGTGCAAATTTTCTATGATTATAGAACTTGCCCAAACATCGCAAACTTTAAATTCAATTTGAACTTGGTATCATCAGAAAAATCTTTGAAACTTTTAATGGTTTTAGAGGGTGCTGATGGTTCCACCAAAAGAAGCTGTGTTTTCAATTTTGGATTAGATATCAACGACTGTCAAACAAGAGAAACGAGAACAAGAAATCAACACATATTCTTATGAAACAAACAATATTGTGGATGCCAGATCCATACTTACCCATAATGTCTTACGTAATTCAATGTTGGGCAATTGAGTTGAAAGACTTAATGTTTCAAGACTCAAGGAATCGTTTGGACGATCATTCCAGCAAAACATCACTGTAGCCTGATACGAAGTAAGTTCCAGATCATAGGAACCATTGTCAGAATTGTATGTTATTGTTCCATAGCTGAATTGCTGATGCCAGAACAAATTTCGCCCATTATGCTTGCCCATATAGAAGCTCTCTATCTTTGGTATAAGCTCTTCAATCTCGCTTGGTAACGTAATGTTAACCTTTTCGAAACTTCTGGTCCAAGTGCTTGAATTCAATATTTTCACCGTAATTAAGTCGCAAGATTGTTTATCATGGTATTGGGATCTGAATTGGGCGTTGAAATCTTCGGATACTTTCAAATCTTGAAACATTCGGCTGATTTTATTCACATAATCCGCAGGCATACCAATCTCACGTAACCAAGTGACCATGATTTCTTCTTTATCCAAATCAGCGGAAACATCTAATATTAATCGTCTGGTGAGATGTGCTTTGTAGAATTTCATGAATATATCCTTTTCTTGCAGGTATTTCAGTAAAATTATTACATTTTTCAATTTAGTTTCAATCTGTTCGGCGGATAAATGTCGTGAGATGTTGGTTTTTCTTAAAAAAATGTCACAATAATTTGCAAATAATTCTGCATTTCTAGAATCAAAAGTTCTCTTGTTGGAATCACTAGAATTGTTAGCTACAGCCGGATTGATAGCTGAATAATTATCTTCAACTGTGCCATCATAACTATTTGATACTGTGTTAGTTGCTGGGTTTTTCGTAGATTTCGCTTCCGATTCAGAACCTTGAACCGTGTTTTCCGATTGATTTGAATCTTGTTTTGGTGAAAAAGCAATTGCTAATATACTCTTATTATTAATCAGATAACTTAATGATATATCTCTGGTGGTCATAAAACGTGCATCACGATTAAATGCAATCTGTATTAGATTAGTGGCCATTTGATACAAGTTTAATAAATGTCCAATATATTTTTCCGAATCCTGCACAATCGTATGTGCTTGTCTGCGAAGATCTTCGCTGCCGACGTCAATAATGTATTTTTTGAATTTCACCAACAAAAAATTAATACCATCATCCACTCTGTCCAATAACAGGAACATCATATTTAAGCTTTCGATATCGTTGATTTTGATGAGATCAAGAAATTTTTCCGCAAACAAATCTTTATATTTGGCCACCATCGTTTTATCACAGGTGGCGACCACTTTGCCTAACGATTGTGGCTCCAAATAACGAGCAGCTCGATCGATTTCTTCTTTGATTTTGGAGTCAACCCATGTCAGATAGGCCAAAATTCCATGCTGGTCATAGTAATCTTGACATCTCGGTTCGTAATGACTCACAATCGAAGCCAAATACACACCTTCAAAATTGTTTCGATAGATATAAGTCGGATTCGGTAAATATTGACACAATGCAACACAAGAATCTTTCACGCCAACTATCAGACTTGGATCACTTGTTTCATTTTTACGTTCAGCTTCGACTAGCATCATGGCACCGGAAATTAAACGGTCACTGATTTTCGAAAATATATGCAACACCCAAATTTCCATCATGGACTTTTGATTACAACAAAAAAAATAATCAAAAATTAAAATTCAACATATTCTATTGAAAAAAATACGAACCAAACGAATGAAATTTTCTGTTTCTTCACTTTTCCTCTTGAAGCTTTCACCGATGGCCCCGCCACGATTGAAGACAAGCTTTTCCAATGGTGCAAACGGTAGTGGAAAATAAGTATAATAAAACATGAAACGTTTCCAACAAAACATATAGGCTCTCATCATGACTTGATTATTATCAGTCACAGCAAAAATCAACTGTAAGTTTTGAAAAAAAAAATTAATCATTTACCAGGTTCAAGTAGATTTATATTGTTCACCTTTTGTTCACCCAGTACATATGAGTCGAACAAATCTCTCAATTTTCTTTGAAACATTATCGCTGACTTTGGATCCCACATACAGGTTAAATGTACTTTCCTATTGGAAAAAATGATAAAGTAAAAACCACAGTATCGCTTGTTTGTTTTTGCTTACCAAAAAATTTCTTGCCATTCGGATTTGCTTAAATTTTTATGAGTGAAAATGGCGTGGACCAATGGCTCAATTTGTGGCCAAACTTCTTTGAACGATGTTCCATGTGGTGACTGTATTCGGAGAAAAAGAATCACCAAAAGGTTGTTCGTTTTGAATGAATCAAAAACTTACCCCAGGGCCTGAACCACGATCCGTCCGAATCAGTTCCATGATTTGGATTTTAAAAATTTATTGTTTAATAAGATTTGAGTTGAAATTTTCGTAAGCGTTGACAATTTTTTTATGAATATTGAATCATCCAAAACATTAACATCATGGTTCTTGTTTCTTTCCGCGAGCTGGTGAATAATACTGCGTATCGTTTCCTTAATTCTGCACAACAAAATGTAATAACATTTTAGTAATATTGAAGGGATTCTAATAATAATTCCCTCAAGTTACCACCACCACCAATAATAACAATGACGTTAATAACCTTTTTGGCGAAGGTTCTTCACCACCACCAATTAAATGCGAACGCGTATTTTGTTTCGCAAATATGCGTCTTAGTAAATTTTTTTTATGCAAATCACGTGGATGGTACTTACTCACTGGTTTCGAATACGATTTTCTTTCTAGTCGTAAATGAAAGATGAAGTTGATTGGTGATTGATTGACTAATAAAAACAGATTCAAGGTTGGAAAATATGTGAACTTTCAGAAATTTTTGAAAAATGAAGAACCAAAACAATCAAGGAGTGTAAAGTTGCTAAAACCAAGCCAAGCTTAAACCAAAATTAAAAATATAAGAGGCAAATAAAATACTGATTGTACGTTTCGTCTATATAAGCTGTTCCTGGCTACCGAATCGTTACAGGAAACCGTACTGTAATTCTCGATTGCAAATGCAAAATTTAATAGAAATAAGATAAGACCAAATGGTAAAATTATTGAAATGAGACAGGAGAAGAGTCCATTTCTTTCTCATTGTGATGAGTTTTTTTGTGCTTTGGCAGCTTCGCGCAATGTCACAACGGTCCTAGTGGACTTCTGGCACATCATCCTCACTTGCCAATGCTTCTACCACGCTTTCATTAAATCCAATACTCGATCAACTTTTTACCTCATGCGAAAGCCAAACAACGACGTCGAGTCAATACTTTTTGTTCTTGTTTAGTGTTTCATCAATAGTAAGCCAATTTGGACGTTGAATTTTCGAAACATACGAACATTGATAAAATCATAATGATAAAACCTGGCTAAATTTAACCAGGTTTCATTTGAATCCTTTCTTTTCAACTAAATTCCTAAAAAAATTGTATTAAAATAATGATAACAGCAGCAACGAGAAATGATGAAAATTCCAAATGAATGCTATCCTTTTGTTAATGGTTTTGTTAAATCAAAACATTTAGATCATCCATCAAGATCACTACTTTACCCGACTAAATTCAAAACATAAAATGAGAAAAAAAGACAGGAGAAAATTGAAAAAAAGAGAGAGAGAGAAGATGAAGTTATCCGAAACATGTAAACGTTTTTTCTTTGTTTGTTTCCCTCATTTTTTTTGGCAACTGTCTCCTGGTGGTGCCTATGTCTCAATTATTATAACTTTCCGTCCATTGATTAGTACAGAAAAGGGAAAAAATGTTGATGAATAGGGTGTTTTTTTTCATAATTGAGAAAAGCTTGATGAAAAAAGATCAAGTGTGGATGTTTGCGGTTGTAGAATGTATATATAATTATAAAAAGAGAAGTAGATGAAGGAAATGCAACCAAATAAAGTGGTTCAAGTTCACACGATACAATTCACAAACAATTACAGAAGTACACAAAACATTACACTGTACGCAAAGTTAAACTAAAATAATGCCGATAAAATGTGGATTTCCACATTAGTTGCGATTATCGAATATTTACAGTGCAACAACAACTCGTCCATACCAGAAACATCAGTATTTTCAATCGGTTTTTGACAGAAAAAATTGAAAAATGTTCACCACAAATTCACGCCGATGTTCCATGGTTTCATTATTAGTGGGAGAATTTAATGATATTATAGAATGGAAAGCTCAAATCGTGCAAAACGAATTGGATTATCAAGCTCAAAGAGCACAAAATTTTGAAAAGTATGAACGAAGATATTCATTGTCAAGTGATTGTGGCCCATTGTTTGCATTACAACGTTCTCGTACAGATTCGTCCATCACTACCGAACATGAGCGTGCACAACATTTAGAGAGAGAACAAGAACAAAAACAGATTCGCTTGCAAAAAGAACAAGAATTGATAAAACAACATGAAGAAAGAGAAAAATCTCCATCACCAACAACCATCAGTTCACCATCACCGGTCAGAAAACCAAGAATCATTCGAATCAAACGTAGCAAAACTCAAAAATGTTTTAGCCAAGAATTCAACCGACTTCGTAACGAAGCTATATGGAATAAAATCGATGAACATTCAGAGCAGAATGAACAAGATAAGTTGGATTGCCAAATCGAAACGCTTGTAAAACCAGAACCATTCAAAGAATGGATCAAAATAGATGAAATTTTCAATGAAATGATCTCAATCGTTTTATCAATATGCCAATACCGAACACCGATTGGGATCGAGGATTATGTTGCTCCAGCACCGTTGGAAGCTCAAAGCAGCGAACAAGATATCGAAACAGAGGTGGTTAACAATCAGGATCAAATCGAAGAGATTGAATCAATTATCACAGAAGAGCAGATCGAACCAGAACAACGGCCTCAAGAAGAAATTCAAGTGGTTGAAGAACCGAAAATCGAGTTTGTCGAAGAAGAACCTCCAGAATCTCCAGTAGAAGTATCATTACCAACACCAGATCCAGCCCCTCCAACACCACCGCCCAAACCTAAAGTAATGACCAGACATAATGTGTTACTGGAGAAATTATCCAATACTTATCGCCATCAATTCGAAGTGAAAACTGCGGTTCATCAAAATGGTGGTGGAAAAGATCGAAATTCTTCTTTTCGAAAAGATTCAAGCCGTTTCTGTACGCATTGTTTTTGTGGCGAAGAATTTAAATTCTCCGAAAAATATTTACGCTGTTTAAGTTGTTGGACCGGTTGTCATACTAGCTGTGCTGATAGATTACCAAAACCGTGCATTCGTTATGTGGATCCGTTTTTGAAGCCTAGCAAATTGATTACCAACTATGTGTATCCGCGTTCAAAACCATTGATTCCTGCATTGTTGTTGAACTGTTGTAGAGAAATCGAGGTGAAATGTCAGAAAGATTTTGACCAACAACAAGATCATCGTCGTAAACGGGATTCGATTTATGGCTTAACCAATTCCAGTTTTGAATTGTATTACATCCAAAGCGAAATGTTGAAACCGGTCAAAGAGCAATGTAAAAAACTATTACATGAATACAGATTCGGTTTTCGGCGTTTGGATAATTTGAATCTTGATCAACTATGTGGAATCATTAAATATTTCCTTTCAGAAGTTGTGGAATCATTGTTTCCGAAAAATTCTTGGAAAGAGTATTCCTCTAATATACGTATGTTGGATCACTGGGAAGTGTTTCAATTGTTTTTTTTCAAAATATTTTTCGCCCAAACAGAAAAAAGGAACGACGAAGAATTAGCCAAAAGTTTAAAGGAAACATTCAAGCAATTAAATCCAGCCAATTTGCACACACTTTGTTTCATATTAGTGCATCTGAAACATTTGATTCGTTGTGGTTTTCAAGATCAAGACATTTTGATGGACATTTTTTGTCCAATCATCATGGGGGATTTAGAATCTAAACGAAAATTGCGTTTGATGAAGTCAATATTTCAAATGGATGATAATGTTCTTGTATCTTATCTTGATTTATGAATAATTCGAGCGATAAAATTCGTTTTCTCGAAAATGATTTGTTTCAATTTTTTTCCAAAAGATGGCTCGCCATACAATATCTAGTTATGTTGGTTTAGGTGGAGCAATTATTTGCTAATACGGTTGTCCCACTAATCATCGATCATCATAGTCATCATTTGTTTTCTTGCCTGGTATAACGTGCATCCTGTATTTTGGCTTAAAATAAAAGTACAGAAAAATGGCGCAAAATGCTTTGGATAATCCTTCAAAGATATTGCTGAGAAGATATTTGAAAATCACCGTTGTGGTGATACTCTATTGGTTTGTTTCAATAATGATGGTTTTTCTCAACAAAACCATTTTGAACAAGATAAAAGCGCCATTTTTCATCACTTGGTTTCAATGTTTGATAACTTTTCTATTATTGGCTTTGTTTCGGATACTGGCAGACTTTCTGAATAATGAAGACAAATTCGACAAACCGAAAGCCAAAGATTTGGCATCCGACCAAAACCAAAATGTGTTAGATATTTTCAAGAAACAATTAATGATACCAAGCATTTGGGTACGATGGACAGTCATCAAAAGAATAATGCCATTATCAGTAGTGTTTGTGGGCATGATAGCATTCAATAATCTTTCTTTACAATATGTTGGTGTTCCATTCTATTTTATCGTACGATCATTAACACCAGTATTCAATGTGATACTCACCCGTATCATATTGCATAAGCGAACATCAATTAAAGCCATTGCTTGTTGTGTGGGAATCATTTTTGGATTCTTTCTTGGTAAATTTGTCAGCTTTGGGGATTTTTTTTTCATAAACTAAATTTTTGTTTTTTTGAAAAAATGACAGGAGTCGATCAAGAACAAACATTGGGAACATTATCACTAGCTGGAGTCTTTTTCGGCATCATGGCTTCATTGTTTGTATCGTTGAATTCAATATTTGTGGCAGATATGTTGACCGTAGTTGATAAAAATGTGTCACTATTATCGTATTATAATAGCATGATTGCTGTAGTTTTATTCATACCGTTGATGATAATCAACGATGAATTATCCTTGGTTTATCAAACATACGTAATCATCATCGATGCTGAAATGACTCCATCCGAATTTTGGTTTCTTTTGTTCATTGCCGGTGTATTTGGTTTATTGATCAGTATTGTGACCAATTTACAAATTAAATACACATCACCGTTGACACACAATATTAGCGGTACAGCCAAAGCGTGTGCGCAGACAATATTGGCCACGTATATTTATCATGAAATCAAAACAATCAATTGGTGGATAAGCAATGCGATCGTTTTATTTTCATCCGCAATGTATACCTATGTTAAACAGCAAGAAATGAAAACTTTGATACATGGTCATCAAAAGAAAAAATGCGTGAAAAATGATGATGAAGTAACCCATTCATTAATCATACCTAATGAAAATAATGATGATTGTCATGAAAATGATTCGGACAACAACAACAAACATCAACCACCATTGAAAAAACAACAACACACAACCGTGACCATTGCCAGTTGAATCCAGAGCCAAAATTATCGAACAGACACCGGACCAACAAAGATAAACATGCTAATCGTACTGGCACCGCATATACACTAACTAATGAAAACCAGTGATAATTTTGTTGATATTTTATTCTGTTTTATTTTGGCTTATTTCCAGAGGATATTTCCAAGAAAATCTTCCTTTGATGTTTTATCGTCCGATTTTCTAGTCTGACAGATATTCAGTGTTGTTGGCTGGAAAAGATTTCTGGAAGTCTTGCTTTATTTTATATTCCAGAACTGTAATCAATTGCAGAAAAATGTATTTTTCGATGATAAAATCGAGAATAAAACTTGAAAAAAAATTTACCATAACATTGATGAAATGTTTTTCATAATTACGATCCATTGAATTCGATATTGATTGTATTTGCTCTGTTTTTTGATTCATTTTGAAGTCTTGGTAGATTTGATGATCACGAGTACCACGATGATAAACTGGACATGTTGTAAACAAAAAGTAAAACGATAAAAAGCGCACAAAAACAGTTTTGTTGGCAACATACCAGATTCAAATTGATCAGTGTGCGGTTGACGAATCAATTGAAAACCATTCTTCATTTTGATGTTGTTTAACTCTGGCCTATTTAAGTTGATAAAACGATCCACATATTGATGTAGGATTTGTGATTTTGGAAGCCAAAAATTTTCATCGATCATCATCGAAATCGTGGTTGTTCGTAAATGTCTGAGAATTATTAAAATGAACAATATAAATGATCCCCTGGGCATGTTTTTCATTGGTGAAAATGTCGTTTCGGACAATAAACATTGAAAAATTGCGTAAACTTTTCAATGGCTCGTTGCGGTATGCTTAATTTCGCAAAAACTTGATTCTCTCTACCAGAAAAGTCTATTTTTAAAAAACCTTCCATTTTCCGAACAAATGTCAATCGAAATTACTTGGAGACGAATTTACAGATCAATTCATTAGCTATTGATCACCGTGATTCAAGCATTCACTGTGATCGAAGCATTTTGAATATGCGTCACCGCAACGACAGACAGCCAAAATTACAGTGGGCTTTTGTAATGTAGAAATAGTAATCCCTCAATACGCAAGCTCATTGTTTTTTTTTGGCCGTTGTTTTTGTGGCTGTCGAATGATGACATGTTCCTTTTCAAAGTTCTATTTTTATCCACTTTCTTTCTTTTCTCAATACCACATAGCGGTATTCTGTGATTTTTTTTCTTACGATTTTTGATTGTCAATTTTTCTCTCTTTGAAGTACTAATTATTGAGTGCCAAAACAGGGCTTATATAACAAAAAAAAATATGATTCCTTTTAATATAATTCGTCGAATTCGTAGGCGTCCATTGGTTTTGTTTGGCATAATATGCACATTCCTCGTTATAATCTATATGCATTCTATATTTCCGAATTTTCCTTCTAAATTTGATGGCCAAAATCAAGCCTTTGGTGGTGATATTCATCATATTCACAAAGATGATGTTGAAGTGTTTGAATCACAGATCGGTGATAGTCACATCGAATTGGAATCTCGTACAATGACTCCAACGTTTCGCCTTAATGGAGAGCTTGGTAAGTTTTTTGGCTGCTGTTGTATTTTTTTCGGCATTTTTGTCAGCAAAGTCCATCTATTTTGAACAAAGGAAATTACGAGCCTAAACATCCTTACACGCCAAGACGGAAAAGACCTGGTGATTATGGAAAAAAATACATATTGAAATCAAAAGATATTGACCCTAACGAGGTATCGGCCAAAACCAATGAATATGGTATCAATATGGTGGCCTCAGATCATATCCCAATGGATCGTATCGTGCCAGATATTCGAAACGAAGAATGTAAACATTGGGATTATCCAGAACATTTACCAACAGCATCAGTGGTTATCGTGTTTCACAATGAAGGTCTGACGACATTAATGCGTACTGTACACTCAGTGTTGATAAGATCGCCAAAACGTTTCCTCCGTGAAGTGCTTTTGGTGGATGATTTTAGCAGCAAAGAAAATCTTCATGGTTGGTGTGAACGTTTAAATTCAATGTTTTTTTTGGGTAAATAATAGTACTGTTTGTTTTTGATAGCTCAATTGGATGATTATATAATGGATCATTTTGGTGCATTCAAACAAAATTGGAAACCGGATCAAGATCCTGACTCATATTTTGGTGAAACATTAAAAGATCGTTCTGGTAAAGTTCGTGTGGTACGTAATAAAGAACGTTCCGGTTTGATACGTTCTCGTGCCAATGGAGCTCTTCAAGCATTGGGAGAAGTCGTGGTATTTTTAGATGCTCATTGTGAAGTTAACATCAATTGGTTGGTGCCATTATTGGCTCCTATTGGCGCTAACAATCGTACAATGACCGTGCCGATCATTGATGGTATTGATTCTGATAATTTTGAATATCGTTCAATTTATGAAAGCTCAAAACATTTCATTGGCATTTGGGAATGGGGTTTGTAATCATTTCCTACGAGAAAAAACATGCTTTTTAACATGCTTTTTTTTGGTTTCACCAGGAATGTTGTACAAAGAACAAGCTTTGAACTTGAGAGAACATTTGAAAAATCATCGCTTCTCTGAACCATATGAATCACCTACCCATGCTGGTGGATTATTGGCCATAAATAGGAAATTTTTCTTCGAGCTTGGCGGCTACGATGATGGATTGTTGGTTTGGGGTGGTGAAAATTTCGAGCTTTCATTCAAAGTTTGGCAATGCGGTGGAAGATTATTATGGGTTCCTTGTTCACGTGTTGGCCACATTTATCGTTCATTCATGCCCTATGGTTTCGGAAAGTTGGCCCATAAGCGTAAAGGTCCATTGGTTTTGATCAATTATAAACGCGTGATAGAGGTTTGGTTCGATGATGAGTATAAAAAATATTTCTACACACGTGAACCTTTGGCACAATTCTATGATGCTGGTGATATTTCCAAACAACTGCAACTAAAGGTTGAATTTTGCTTTTGATTGATTTACAAAATATTCGATATATTGATTGTCAAAATTATTATCGATAGGACAAACTGCAATGCAAATCATTTGATTGGTTTATAGAAAATCACGCTAAATCAATATTCATCGATTTTCCACGTTTACCACCAAACGTTGCCTGGGGTGAAGTACATTCGCAGTCTTTGAAGCATATGTGCCTCGATTCTCCTAGTCCACATCCACCATCAATTATAATGTTATCCCCTTGTCATGGTGCTGGTGGTAATCAACTGTTTCGTTTGAATGAACAAGGTCAATTGGGTCTTGGTGAACGTTGCGTCGATTCCAATAAGAATGGTATCGGTCTGATTTATTGTAAACTGGGAACAGTTAATGGTCCTTGGAAATACAACAAGGTTTGATGATCTTTTTTCGTTTATTATCCATTATCAATTCGTTTCTGATTATGATTCTTTTTCATAGAATACACAACAAATGTTGAACAAAGGCCAATGTTTGACATATGATGATGGACAACTGTTGATGGTCGACTGTGATGGTAGTGATAAGAATCAGAAATGGTTTTGGAAGCCAATCAAACCAAAAACATGAGCTGTTTGACCATTGTTCAAAGTTGTTTTTATTTACTTCTTTTAAACTCTAACAGTGGTTGTTGATTTTCGATTTTCAAGGTGAGATGCTGAAGATTTTGTTCAGAGCCAGAGATTAAGATTGAAATTATCTAATGAATCATGATAATGATTCATTTTAATTTTTTAATAATATCACCATAGTTATCTATATTTATGTATTATTAATTTTTTTTGGTCAAGGTTTATTATTCTGTTGGTCGTTATGATTTTTTTTTCTCATTTTCTAATCTGTAAACTTTTGATCATCAAGACAAAAAACGCACCCCACTTTTTGTAACATTCCTTTTCAATATTTTTTTTTGGAATATCCAGTACATACTTGCTAATCACAGACACAGAACAAACAAACAGACAAACAAACACAAACTTGGATAATTACCTTTTTATTGCAACTATACACAATTTTTTTTTGAATGACGGACGTGTTCTCACCACCGGGACTTTGACTTTTGTTTTATCTTTTTATTTTTATTTTTATTTTTATTTTGTGCTAAATATCTCTCATATCAGATCCGTGATTGGAATTTTTCCAGACATACACATGCTTCTGGTTGCTTTCTTTAAGTTTCACGCAAAATTTCATTTAGTTTAATTTTTCTCTTATATTTACATGGAATTGTGAATTTGTAACAAAATCCTCTCAGCTTTATTAAGCTTTGCTTAAGAAATGAAAAAAAACCTTTTCTTTATCATGCTTGAATGGATATGAAATCCGGTTGTTTTTGAAAAATTTGAATTAATTTAGCTAAAAATAGCCATGGTCTCATGGTTTATGTTTCCTTTTTTCCAATGTCTCTATCATACTGTCTCTTTTTCTCGTGCTTTTTGTTTCTCTTGCAAAAATTTCGTTCCACTTTGAAGATACTGGAAACACACAGCTCTCATAGACCAACCAGACAAGATTGAGAATGAATAAATGAATGATTTTGGCGAGAAATATAGTAGCAGACAAATACGCAGTGTGTTGATTCGAAGTTTTCATTGATCGTATGTGTTTTTCAACAGATAAAATGCCAAAAAAAATGATCTAATTGAGTTTCGGTTGTAATTCAGTATAAAAAGCTTTTAGGGATTTTTATTGCAGGGCCGTATCGTGTAGCCTACTTCCATCATCATGACTACCCGATCATATTTGAGGTCATTGATCGGATCCACCAACTGCAATAGCGCGAATATTACTGCAAGTTTGGACAACCATCACCCTTCACATGATAATCAGAATCGTTTGATCGACAAACTACCCGAATCCTGCGCACAACTAACTGGTAATTTGAACCATCAATTACAGACAGAAACATCGCGTCTGCCAGCAGTAGCTAAACTAACTTACAAAATCAATCTACAAGAATCAATGCTAGAAGATTTTAAAAAATTATTATTCTCGCTCGGTGATGGCTGCGAGGATGATGTTGATGATAATTACAGCGATGTAATCATTAGAAGTGCCGAAAATCGATCAGAAAATTGTTCTGGTGTTTTCCAGGTTCACCGGTGTCTATTATCTAATCGATGTGATTATTTTAAATCGGCGTTCAATTTCAACCAGAAGATAAACCCGGAACGGAAACACAAAGACTTGATTGTTCTGGATGATGACCGTTACCTTATTGAACAAATCTTAAGCTTTATTTATTTGGGTCAAGTTGAATTTGAAAATATTCAACAACTTTCAAACCTTTGGGTTGCAGGTTAGCATTATAAGATTAATTATCTGATGGCTAATCTGAAACTTTTTCGTCGATTTCGACCAAGTAGCCGATAAGTATATGCTAAAAACATTGTCGAAAGAGATATTGAAGCATCTCGGGCGATCACCATGGTTGAATGATTATACAGTTTTGCCATTGTTTCGATTTTCGATCCAGTTTCAGCAACCGAAACTACAGCAAAACATATTTCACTACCTGTTGAGCAATGGTCATCGATTGATTCAGCAACGGATCCTGTTACGCATGGAAATGATTGATCAATTATGTAAACTACTTATGGATGATCGATTTGAATGTTTGGAAAACGATCTTTTGGAGTTCATATTTGCGTACATAACCTATCATCGTCATCATCATAACAATGATAATACTGAGGGTTTTAATTCCACCGTTGGCATTCACGATTTCGATGAGCACAAAATTCCATCGAAATATCGTTTGAATCTGCAAGACATTGGAATTGTCACCATCGATCTGGACCAAAAGGATGCCAATGATGATGATGGTATGAATACGATTGAACAAGCAGAACCATCAACGTTATCGCTTGATGATCAAATCAATCTTTTTCGCTGTGTTCGACCTAAAGCATTGATCGAAATGAACGAATCATTGAAAGCTTTCCAAATGATTTGTTAGTATCTAGGCAATGTTAATCAAATACCATTTTGCTTTAAGCAATATGATTTTTAATTCTAGATGATCTAAGTTTAATACAATTATGGAACCAGGTGATGGATCAGATGGTGCATGACAATAATCGGGACGGTTTCCGTCTTTGTTATCCATCGCCTAACATGTCCATCAAGTTGAATCCCAATCAAGATTCCTTCGGATTGATTAAATTTGATAGACGATACTATTTCAATCAAATCCATTTGCAGCATAGGTCCAAGTTGACACTTCGACGAAGATTATCGGAAATGTGTTTTCAATTGAAATATTCCCAAGCCGATCATGATAATGCCGATGCCGATGATTTGGACTCTTGGGACAGGATCACCGTGAAATCTGTCAGGATAGCCAGTAACAGAATGGTTTTGATTTTGGATTTATCCGATATATTCTGCGCAAATTTCCTCTATTTCCCATTCGAAGACGATTGTTGGGCAAGCGATTGCCGTCCCATAGGACTAAAACTTTTTTTAAGCTAATTTAGACTAACTTAAATTAATGACGATTAAGAAAAAAAATTAAACTTTGATTTTATCATTAGTGATTTCAATGAAAAGAAACCAATTTCTAAACGACCAATAGGTTTGATGGAGAGTTCGGCGCAGTTCGAATTTCCCGTATCCAAATTTGAAGGATAGATGGAGCTTTCACAGCCAACCAGCACATATGTTTTCTATCGACCAAAACACAACAAATAATCATCGAAAATTGATTTTTCTCACTAATTGTCGATATTTGATCCAGATTTTCTGTGAGAAAAAATGTCTCTTCTTTTCATTAGAGCTCTATTGTTCCGTCAAATTAAAGTTACTTGTTGCGTGATGTCATCTTTCAGATTCTCATCTAGTATGATGACAGCAAATGTTCACCCTAAACTGTATAACAGAATGCTCAAAGTTAATGCGAATCATCAGATTATTGTCCAACGTTTTCTCGCTAAAAATCGAGACCGAAAAAAAGAGAAAAAAACCGATCGCCCGAAAGTAATGTTGAATGATGAAGAAATGGAACAAGTCATACAATTTGATGAGTTCAAACATGAAATCGAAATTCTAATTGATGAATTCAAGGAAGATTTAAAATTAAATTACAATATCAAACTCAACCCTAGAGTTATTGAAAGGTATTTATGGAGACTTTTCTTTATTTTTTGGTTCTAAATCTGTTCTTATTTCGTTCAGTTTGGAAATAAACTACGATGGAATCAAAGTGAAACTAGGTGAGATCGTGAATATTGTGCGTAAACAAAACGATCTGGTCATAAATCTTTCTGCCACGCCAAACGCTGTCAAGGCAACGTTGAGCGCAATTAACGAATCAGGACTGAATTTGAATCCACAGCCCGATGGCCACGTGATCTATGTGAAAATGCCCAAAGTAACCACCGAACATCGACAAGCTTTGGCTAAATCGGTTAAATTGGCCAGTCAAAAACTGAAGGACCGTATCAAAGATCGTAATATGCACAAAAAATTCTATTCAAAAGATTTGAAAAAACTAAGCCAAGATTTGGTTAATGATGCTCAAGCAAATTTGCAATATCATGTAAAACAAAAATGCGCGGAAATCGATACCATTGCCAAGCAAAAGGAGGATTCATTGCTTAGCAATTGATTGCA
This sequence comes from Amerodectes protonotaria, assembly GCA_025882695.1. NCBI lineage: Eukaryota > Metazoa > Arthropoda > Arachnida > Sarcoptiformes > Proctophyllodidae > Amerodectes > Amerodectes protonotaria. The sequence goes on along the minus strand of JAOZJS010000036.1, from coordinate 122,835 downwards.
TCTGTTCTTACCATCAAACTTCTAAACAATTCTGGCATGACTTTCCCATACACCAAGCCTTGAATAAAGTTTTAAATTTAATCTTATTTTGGTCCAGTGAAAAATTATCCCATTTGGTAAAGAGGAATAGTACAAAAATAATGTGATAGCTAAACACTAGTTTCTTGTTCTTCATCCATAGAGACTTCGAGATCAGAATCTGCTTCAGATTTAGTGTCAACATTTTTCACAACAGTCTGTGGTCCCTGGAAAATTTTGTTTTTTTCTTTATCATTCGGTTTTTGCAGCTGCTTTTGTGGAGCTTTTCGCATTGGTCGATCAATATCTGAATCGCTCTCTGCAGATGATGATGATTCATCACCATCTTCGATAAATTGTGTGGCAAATGTTTGAACAGTCCGAGATAATATTGATTTAGCCTGCTGTCCAGCACCGTATGAACTCAGTGAAGTCATCCAAGAAGTCAGTGTAGTTTTGGCAGTGTTCAGTACCACTTTGGAAGCATTGTTTAAATGTTCTTGACGATTGTTAATAAAACTGTCAAGAATGAATATGGATATTAGCCTAAGTAGTCAATAGTAATTAGCACATACTTGGTAATTTTGAATCGTATATCATTCAAACGATTGGCAGCGAATGGATGCTGTGGATCGATTTCTTGTTCGAATATATCTACAATTGATTGGTTGTTGGCCCATGTTTTATAATTGTATGTCATTTTCCATTCAGACATAAAACCTTGATTGAATGAACAGTATTCTTTGCTGGTTTCTGCAACCAGTGAAAATTTCAATTAGCAAAATTCATATTTGAATTTTAATTAAAAATCTCTCACCATCAAGGAACGAACATCGAAGCATATGAAGAAGATAATTCTTGAAATGAAAACGACACCAAGCATCGCTTCCTTTAGATGGTTGGTGACCTTTGACCAGATCTTCATCATCAATGGTATGGTTCAACATCGTGTCGGAAGTGAGCATTTTTGTCGTTCCAAAACTTTCACCAATATCGAAATCTTTGGCCATAGTGGTGATCGATGTTTGATTAATGGATTGAAGCAAGAATGAAATGAAACGCGAATCTTCAACTGTTGGGGTCAGTATCCGCTTCAATCTGGGATCATTGATGATCACTTGATTGTCCTAGAAAAAGAAAAATCCAAAACAAGTACATATAATTAGTGAAAATGATCAGGCGGTGGTCAAAAACTAAATAAATAAATTAAGCCTACCACAATGAAAACATCAATGTCATTGTCCCAACGTTGAAATATGGAATTAGATGAGCCAGCCACACATGAACGAACACGTTCATTATTCAAACATTCAAAACAATTGATTGAGCAATATGGTAAACAATAAGAATTGCATTTGAATAATTGCAGAGGTAAACCATAGTACTCATATGGTTTGATCAAAATATCAGTTTCAAAATTTTGTTGAGGATAATTGGCCGCAGAAATTTGTCCATCATCATCGCATTCATAATCGCCAGTGCTAATAGTATCATAAGATGATATTGTTGATTCAATGGAATCCTGATAATTCGGTTTCGTTTTTTCAACGTTTGGTGATTCAATCCTGGTTACTTCGCTAGAATTTTTATCACAGTATGTTTCATCTTTTGGTAGATTTTTAATTTGTTCGTTCAGTTCAATTGGTAAATGCGATTGCAGCATTCCCTTTTGTAATAAACCAGGAAACAATGAACAAAGCGACAATATCGTACTACTCAGTTCTCGTATTGGTGACATGATGAATAATGTTTTCTTTTCTAATAACAATAGCTTGAACAATGTAATGATTTGTTGACCGAACTTTCCAAATAATTGCTGTAAGGATAGGCCATAATAAATTTCATAAGTGTCAATCATGTTTGGTTTTAGCTGCAAAATCATTGATTTGAAAAATTCTTTCAATATTTGTGTTTGACTAAAATCTAGCTCCTTGAAGTAGCCACGAGTTACGATTTGAAGTTTGCGTTCCACAAAACCATATAATGGATAGCGAAGTATGGCCACCACACTTTTTTGTACAGAACTTCTGGTCATATCAGGCGTTTTGACTAAAAGTTGCTAAAAGAAATAATATTTTAAACCTAGATCAAATTGATTAAATTGATTTTTTGCTTACTTTAGTCATTATTTGTTGATAACAAGCAACACCAAACACTGTTTTGGTTGGATCTTGCAGGTCAGGAAGATGAAAATAGACAGTATCATGATCAAAATTATGAGCACCATCTGGTATGGCCAATGATGGCAATGTTTTCCATGATTCTGGTAAATTTATTAAGTCACTATTGGGATCGCCTTTTTCAAACACTCTATCCTTTTGGTCATTATCGATGGATTTTGATTGCATCGGATTTTTATCAGCATTATCATTAGGTAATGATGGATAGCAATATTCAATCTGACAATTTAGTAATTAAAATGGCCATTCAAAAACATTTTAATACCTCCAACCAGAACTCCAAACTAACCATGCATCCTTTTTTATGATGAAAACCAACGACCAAGACATACAAAATAATTCCATCATGTTGAGCAATGTTAAGTGATTTTTCAATGCTGTGTTTTTGGGGAAAATCACATTTTTGAAAATCTTCATCAAAGGTGGGCGAGGAGTTTTTAGTTTTTTTCTCTTTTTGCGAATCATTTTTCTTTTGCTGATTTTCGTGCATTCAAACAAAATCACTGAGTATTTTTAATAATTCTAACAAAAAAATCAAAATTCAAGATGAAATTCCAAAATAAATGAGTATTAATACTAAATGTAAACACTGAAAAGTTATCGACACAAATAGCACAGATAGTACATTCAATTTTTTTTGAGTGGGCTATTGGTGCATGCATCAATTTTTGGCTGTGGTGTCGCGGTGGTCGCAAAACGACCAAGGTCTAACACCATAACTTTTCGTGTTCTATTTATTTCTCTTCCTTATTTTCGTTTTTTTGCGTCAATATCTCAATTTAGCGCTTATACGCAGGTTCAAATAACATTGGAAACATCCGATCATTTTTCATTTCAATTAATAATAGTTATTTTAAGAATTTTTATTTTTATTACAATAATAAAAATGGTTGGAAACATTTGGTTTTCAAATTTGGACCCATCACGCTACATCTAAAAGAATGAAAAAAATATATTGCCAGAAACATATTATTTGGCTCCCGGAGTTGAGGGATCTTTTTTCACATCGGACCGTTTTATGGTGGCCTGTTCCAGCGTTGCATCACGTTTAGTTTTTAAGGATGCACGTACTTGCCTTGCGGCGATCGCACTGTAGCGAAGATAACTGGCAAAAACATATTTCGTAAAATGGTCAAAAATAATAAATAATAACAATTCTCTTTCATTTGAGGTTTTCAATCGAAAACAAGCATAAGATTCGAAAATTGCGTGATTGCTTAACATGTGTACTCACTTCAATCCAGCATTACGCCAATAGGTCATCTTGATGCGTTTTTAATTGGATATTTAACTAAGGATAGTGTGAAGAGATTGTTCCAAAATGACTTTGAACCTTGCAATAGGACGAGCTTCAAAGCTTATAACAAACCACAATTGCTGCTCACAATAACTAGGTTAGAATAGGTAAACTATTTAAACTTTTCGGCTATCCTATTTTGTTTTGTTTTTCATTGCGCTTAACATTGAACTATGACTTTTCTTTTTTTACAAGGTGAGCATGTTTTAACAGCCTTGCGAAACATGGCAAACCTCGAACATTGTTTGTGATTCTATTATGCAATCTAACAAATCTCTTTTGTTTCTAGTTATTGCATGAAAAAATACCAAATGACAGGAGTTGACATCAATTCGAAATTCAATGTTGTGCAAACAAATCTCGATGCCCTGCATTCATTTAAAGTTCATCTATTGACTCCCAAAGCTGAATCAATTTGCAACATTTCTCTCAAAATCTAATGCGTTTCAACTGTTTTATCAGTTTTATTTACTCAATCATCGGCTGTTGTTCTCCTATATAAAAGCTGTTAGCAAAATTTTTTCAAAGTTTCGTTCATCCTTTTTTGCAAATGAATCTGCATTAAATTTACAGTTAATCAAAAATCGACGGAAAAATGAAGTGCTTTCATTTAAGATCACTGAAAATCGCCAGGGATGTATTTAAAAATAGATTTTTATCCTTATCACCATCATCATTCCATACCGGAGCATATGATTCAAAAATATTTGTCAATTGGAACCGTCTCAATTACCCTCCCAAAAGCATCAAACGATGGAAAACATGGACTCAAAAATTAGTTGTTGAAGAAGAGCCAGTTAACAACCATGATCACCATAATCCAATATCAAGTTTATCTCAACAACAACAAGTTCAAACTCAATCGATCGCTAAAGATGTCCGTTCACGTGAGAATATTTGTGATTATTTGTTTGAAGATTATCCATTTCTACGTTCAATATCATCGATGGTTTTCGCTAAAAACGATGAGATGACTCCCTCAGAAATCATTCATAAATTGATTGATAAATGTGCAGATGAAGATTTTTTGGTTCAAATTAATCAATCATTGATCAAACACCATGTTCACTTTTATCAATCATTGAACCAACTTCGTCATTGTTGTGATTATAATCCTAATTTTCTCAGATTTATAATCTATGATCATAAAGATACTTTGAGTATGTTTTACAATCAATTCAAAACAGAAGATAACTTAGCAATTTTTGAATATATTCTCAGGTAACTATGTTTGAAAATTACAGATATAATTTCAAATTTAATAATACTTGTTTTTGGTTTTCGTTTCTAGTAATTTTTTCCGTACTTATAACCGAAATCTCAATGGATTAATCTCAACGGTAATGATGGATTTGATTTCAAGCTCAAAACATTGTTTTCAAGATTGGTTCATTAACACAAGCAACGATGATAAATTGCCTAATCATTTGTCATCAGAAGAAGACAAGAAAAAGCTAAAAATGATTTCCAATAGTTATGATCTGATTAATTTTGGCAATGATTTTCACACATTCTTGCCAGATAATATTGATGGCAAACAATACTCTTCGAAAATAGACGAAAGTCACCAATTAAAGAAAAAAGCCACAAACCTTCTTGTACTGATTGGTGATTTTTGCTGGGTTCAAGCATTAAGTATCTGTTCTTTCATATCCGATTCTGATGTATTCAATTGTATAGCGGATATACAGCTGAATTTGGTCGAAGCGGAAAGCAGCTGCTTTGACAAACATTTCAACGATGTTTGTTACACTGATGATTATGGTCAAATTGATGATATTTTAAGTGATTTCAAACTCAAACATTTTAAAAGTGAGGTTTTACTAATTTTTTTTCTAAATTTATCTAAATGATGTTATTCTCGTTGATCCAGGTGAAAGTCCCATGTGGTTGAATCTTTCCCTTGAAAATCACAGTAAATTGGAACGTTATTTAGCTTATTGTTACGTCAGTGGTGGTTTGCCAGCTGCTTTATCCTTGAAACAAACATTCAAGTATCACAAAATGAACGAAACTGCTCAAAAATTTGGTTTTAAACTGGGCCAAAATATTGGCATGGCCATCAAAATATTTAATGAAATAACAGATGCATCTGATTATAGTGATCCGAAAATATTCAGTGGTGCCAGGAAAAATCGTCTAATTATACCAGATAATTACTCTAGACATTATTTAGAACATTTTGCTGAGGAATCTAAACGTTTGATTGAACATAATATTGGTCATATGGAAAACCAGCTTAATGATCGATCATTACAATTGCTCAATCTGTTGAATAGATTACTGAGTCATTTGGGGAAAGTATAATGTTTTCACTACTATTATGATGTGTTTTTGTTGTCGCTATCGTCGGTCAAACCAAATCGCGAAAAACATGAGATTAAAAGGGCTATTGTTGAAAATGTATTCAATTGATTAAATAAGATATAGTTTCGTCGGCAAAATAAAATAGAATGCCCATGCGGAATAATCTATCAAAAATATAAATAAGAATTTGAAACATGCTACAAAATATGCAAAAATCGTTGGGAATAAAATAATAGAATTTGAATAATTAGCAATGCCATAATATCTATAATAACAAAGCTGTATGAAGATATGTGACCAATTAATGTCAACGTTCAATCATGTTTTTTCCGATGATGTTGATGGCGGCGATGTGTCATCGAATTTTTCCTGCAACAATTTTTGAAATTTGGTCGCCATTTTTCGGTGATCATTCTCTGTCAATACTGATAACAATGATGCGACCAAGTTGCAAGTGTACTCAGAACTTTTGGCAAACCTAGCTATAGACAAAGCATAGTTTAGGCCAAACTCTTCATTACCATAATGCGGCACTAGTTCTTTGAATAATTCGCCAATAAGATTTTCTTTTCGGTATATGTCTGATTTGGTTACTTCGTCTTTTTCTTTTGGTTTTTCATCTAAAATTTCTTCTTTCGATTCTTGTGCATCATTTATACTTGTTTCCGAAATCATTTTTTCATCCGATTTAGAAGCATTTGTTTTTGTACCAGGCTTTTGTCCACCGTCACTGGTTATACCGATTGCAGTGGTAACAGTTATATTCTGATTGAAAGGTACATCAGGAGTCAGAACATTGACTGATACACGTCCATCAATAGATGGCGGACAAATTTCTTTCAATGAAAATCGTTTTACAGGATAAGGATGATCCAGAGAAGGGGGCTGACAATCGATAGAACGAAGTAGTACTTCCTCGTCATTATGGTCACCATTTTCGAGGTCGTTCGAGTCGTCCTCCTGGATAGTTTTAAGCACTGGTTCCAAATAAGACAAATGATATTGTCTACCAGTCTTCCATAAACGCTTCTGAGCCTCATCCATCGCTTGTTTGACCGAATCAAGCAATTCTGATGCCGTCAAACCATCGAATAATTCTTCTCCAGGCTTCCGATTCATAGGTGATTGATTCGCATAACCTTTAAAAAAATAAAATCAATCAATCAATTAATAATTCAATTCTAACCTTATTCAATTAAAGCAACAAATTACCGATTTTTTTATTAGGATCAGCGGATAAAAAAAATCTATCCGAACTAAAGTGGCCAACATCTTGATTTTTGGTTAAAAAATTTGGCGAAGATAGAAAACGAGATTCTTTCAAATTAATAGATTTTATTGGTGAACCAAGTTTATTGTATAAAAAGTTTGGCGACAATGATAAGTTCGAACAGCTTAATGGATGATCAATATTGATTTTCAACAATCCACAATCAGAGCTATCATTTTCGCCAACATCATGAATACCGTTGGTTGATGATGATGCAGACGATGGCGTTGGTTGATTGGATGGCATTAAGCTTAGTTCTGATGGTAAGATGTTTGGATAATTTCTCGAATAAGTTGATAAGGCTTCTTTTTTGATCAACTTTTGCTTAAAATAGTGCCACATCTTACTGGCAGCTTTATAATAAATAGTGTCCGGCTTGTTATATATCATACAATTATCCACCATCAATTTGACATCACTTTTAAAATCTCCCAAAGTGAGATAATCTGTATGGATTTTTCGTTCGATTGTGCTTAAATCCATTGGATGAGAGATTATTTGTGAATAATTAGGAGCAATGATATCTGAAACTGGCACGGCGAAAAAATAATGCTGATCTTTTCGTTGCAATAACCTTAATAAATACTGCAACAATTGCTTGAATTCACTTGATGTTTGCGGTTTTTTTGGCGATTTCAATTTTTTCAAGTCTTTTTTCGCGTTCTTTTCCGAATGAGTCACCGTTTTTGTTGGTGTTGCAGAACAACTCTCGTTACTTGAATCCTGCGCTGGTGTGTCCGAAATTTCTGATTCTCTGCTTTCACTTTCGATTTCATCATCATCAGGGATGCTCACCGTTAGGGGCGCCATCGATGATGATGATGATGATGATAGGTTCAATTCTTGCTGTAATTCGATCATCGCAGACAATTTAGGTATTTTGTAATTGTCTAGGTTGTTCAATGGTTTTGATAATTTCGATTTGAAATGGCTTGATGTTTCATTGCTAGCAGATGATTCATCTTCATAATCTGCTGAATTTTCCATGGATGTTTCTCTGTCTGAAACTGTTTCATTTTGTACGGTGGTTGATGGAACTTCATTCTGATTAGAAATGGTAAATTCTTCAACCAATAAAGCTTTGTTTGGACTTTTCTCTGGTTGAGTTTGAGTATTGTTAATTTGAACTTGTGGTTTAACCGAGTCGACTTCATCGGCTGAGAATATTTGTACTGCTGGAGGAGATTGAGGAGCGATTTCGGTGTTTGAGGATTGTACTATAGGTTCGGATACAGGACATGAATTTAATGGTGTTTTTTGAAATTGATCTTGCTCAACGTTAGCCAAAGAAGGTGATAGTATAGGATGATTGCCACTGGTTTTATCCACACTACTTAGCGATGTTGAATGATGCTTTTTACAAGAATGATGATGGTGGTGATGGTGATGATGGGAATGTTTTTTATGTTTAGATTTTTTCGATTTTTTAGATTTTTTCACCTTTTTTATCAAAGATGGCACTATTAATTGTTTGCATATTGATGTTGATGGCTCTGATGCTAGTTCAATTGTCAAAAATTGTTGTTTTTGTTGTTGTGGTTGCTTCTGCTGCTGCTGATGATGATGATGACCAGAGGCATCGGTTGAGGCGGGATCTTGAGACCGCGTCTTTTCATCGATGCTGGTCGATTCTTTGGCCCCTGTTGATGATTCTGTGGCAGATTCAGCAGATGGATCGTCACTACTGCTATAATCAACTGTTGAACAATTGTCTTGGTTATTGATGGAATTATTCGAAATTAATCCTCTTGTTTGTACTTTTAAAACAATTTTCAAAGGCTGATTGGGAACAGGTGACGATTCAAGTTTTTTCATTTGTGCTTCTGCCACGTCTTTGTCCATATGAGGACTTTGTTGATCTTTCATAGGTTCTAAAGGGGCATGTTGATAAATGGAAACAATTGGAGAACCTCTAACCGATGGATCATTTTCGGTGATTTGAGTTGAGATTATGATCTCAGGAGTATTTAAATTATGATTATTTTGTTGTGTTACACCACCATGGTGATGATGATGGTGATAATGATGATGCGAATGATGTTTCGAATTTCCAGGTTCTGTTTGATGGAAATTCGCAACATCCGACATCTGTAGTGACCATTTGTTTTGTTGATTCAAATCATTGTTATTTATTGCCAAATGACATGATGATGCTGAACGCGGTTTTTTGTACTTTTCCTTTTCTTTATCTTTGTTTTTATGTTTTTTGTGTTTTCTTTTGGTGGTAGTTCCGGTCATCATGTTGTACTTTGTACTTTGTACTTTCAAGAGTGAGGTCAGTTGAGGTTGAAATGAGGTATTAGTCGGGTTTGAATTGGAGAATTTCTCAAATTTTAACCCGATAATATTCAATAAGATTCAAAGCTTGAAATTATATAGCACCATTTTAGAATGAATTGATAAAACATTGCTTGTTTGGCCTGAGGCAGCTTCAAAAATTACATCAGAATAATATTTGAATCCAATCAAATTGACAGTTGGACGGCGAATTTGATGATTTTAAGTTTCAAGTGGAGTATTTTAGTATTTATATATACCTTATATTAATTTATTGCAGGGGATTTTTTTTGTTTGAAATGATTCGCTCACATTCTCATCTTTTTGTTACCATTAAAATTAACCAAAAACGGTTATTTGGTGAACAAAAACTGAAAGAAACATTCAAAAACATTTTGAGCTTTCGGAGGTGGGAAATTATAAGTCTTTTGTTCGGCTCAGGCAGGTTGTGTGCTGAAAGGTGTAATGTTGGTGGTAAAAATAATTTCCCCCAACAATAACAATCGAGAGCTAATTGTGCTGTGTGAACGCGACATCGTATGCTAGCGGCAAACAACTTAGTTGCGCCAATTTTTGTTCTCAATGCTCAAATTTTCAAAGATTAACGGCGCCATCTAGTTTCTAGATCTAGATGTTTGTCAAAAGTCTTTATTTTTTGCACTAATTACCATTCAATATATTTTTTTTTGATAATATGATATAATATCGTTTTTGGAATCAAGTACTGATTAATGTTCCATCGAATGGATCATTTTTATAATTTTCAATAGTTAACTTATTGGTTTTCTTGAATTGGATACGAAAACGTCCACTGCTAGCAGCTTTATCATCCAATTTCAAAATGTCCACTCGATTCACATCTAATTTGGCCGAATCGTCCATATTGAAACCACGAATTAAATCAATTTGATCATTTTCCCTCACTTCGTAGCTCTTTTTTCCAACACGTTCACCATTGACACGAATCAGATTCTATCGGAATAAGAAAATGGAATTATATCCGAACCAATAATAAAAAAATCAAACCAATTTACATTGTAAAAGCTTTCATCAAATTTTGCTCTGGACATATTGAAACATGTTTTGCCCACAGCATCCAACCTGCATGAAATGACAGTAGTATTATGAACTTTTGTGTCCAAATCATCTCCTATTTCTTCATTGGCCTCATCATCAGAATCAGGATCCTCTTCATCATTTTCATCTTCTTCTTTGACTGATTGTTGATTTTTATGGGCAGATTGTTTGGATTTCTTTTTCTTGAATCTTTTCTGCGTGAATTGTAACCGGCATTCATCAATTTCTAAAAGATGATTTGGGTATCTGCCATAATCAATGGCAAATGATTTACGGTTTATTGACAATAGTGTTTGATTAATTTTGGGTGATGAACAATGATGTAACAAACGTAATTGATGTTGTTGTTTCCAAGAATTCAAACATGATTTGAAATTTTTATTCAACAACGAAACATTACGTAAAAAACTTATTTTGATTGACGAATTATTCAATGCGTTAAGAAGAAACATTTTCGAAGATTTATGTTTCAATTGTTAACATGTGATTTTGCCATTGAAAGTTTACCAAAATATTGCCCTTGATCGAACCGATGAGTATTTTGCGGGAAGTTTTTTTTGGCTTAGTTGCAACAACAGAAATGTACAGGCAGTAACGAGAATCAGCACATGTCCAGCTCATATACATCAACCACTACATTTGTATAGGGATTCTATTGTTTACCTTTTTGATCAAGCATTCAAAGGTGTCCTGTATTTTGTTGTTTAAAAAAAATACATCAGACCAAACTGTTCGACTGTTGGAATTTGATCCATAAATAAAAAGACAGACCAGATAGGATTGTTCACTGATAAAACTAAAGCTACAAAATTGAAGCATTGAGAACCAAAGTTCGATAAATTATTAAAATAATCGACTTTTCATCGAACGTATCCTTATTCTCTCTTGTTTATTGTTATGTATGTATTCTCTTTGTTATTAAACATATTACAGCAAAACGTTGCCTAGCATTTTATCATTAAAAACAAGATAGTTAATGTCTTGGCTAATAATGATTATAATCATCAACAATTTACGTTGTTCTTTGTTATTTCGGGTTAGTAGTTATGCACTTAGATATTCCCCTTCTTTTCACGAAATAGAAAATTAAATCACGAGTTAAAGAGTACTCGTCTTGGTTGAGGTTTAGATTTCTGGTATATAAAAAAATACTTTTCCTTTATTTTTCAATGATTTTAATCGTGATTTCATTTCATTTCAGTTCACTTGAACAAATTGACAAAATAACCCTGAAAACCTCGAAATATCATTGTTCAGGTGCAGATTTTTTGGCTTTTTTGGATTCAACTTACTGGTTTTTCAGGCCACATCATTTCCATGGTACACTTGTTAGCCTTGTTAACGAATTTAAGCACGCTTCTTATCCGAATCAACTTCTAATTGTGGTAAGTATTGAATCAAGCTTGAATCAAATCAGAATACCCAACAACATCCATCAATCAATCATCATCAAGGGTGTTTGTGTTGGGTGTTGTGGAAAATTTTTTGTTTCCAAAGTACCATCCTGCCGTAAATCATCATCATCATTGCTAGTATCTTTGGTATTCGGTATCTTCAAGAAACGAACTTTGAGCTTTTTGTCGCAATCGATGCAATGATCCGCTTTTCGTAACATATCGTGCATGGTTTTTTTAAAATGTTTATCGATGTGAAAAAAGGTTCAGGTTTATATATTTAATGTTTTAAAGTGTTTATTGGTTTAAACACATCAATCTATCATTATCGAACCAGTTGCTCTCCGACCGACAAATCTTCTTTGTTGCGCGCTCAATGATCAATCTGAATGTCATGCCACAGTGAGGCTTCTCTTTCCTGATTGTTTGAATAGAGAAAAATGAGCTGAAGCAAATATTAATTTTTCATGCGATTTTTTTTGTTTGGTTTTATTGCCTCGGGTACATCAAACAACCGCATAGCTTAATGTTTATCATAATCTTCATTTACAAGCAAGATAATGTTCGAACTTGGACAGAAACAATATGGCCAAATATGGAAAACCAAGTACTGGTTTTATCTAATTATTGGCTTTGATCCAAGAAACACTTGGTTATTTAAACAAAATACCATTGATGACAGGCATTAACAATTTGACCATCATAACAATAAATTCTCCTTCTGATGTTGGTGAATCTGTAGAAAAAACCGAATATAAACTTTTCTATTTTGACAACAAAAGTCGAAAATAAAATACTTTGAATATTGAGTTTTGAATATCGATATCTGGGGGTTTAATCCTAAAACAAGAAAGAAAATGACCACTAATATGAGAAGATCAAATTCATCTCCGAGCTCCGTGTTGAGATATCGATGGCACAACAATCCATGCCATGAATGCCGAAATGATAGTGAACAATATTCAAGCTATAGGCAAATGAACAGAGCACCATACCAAGCTAGACGAGCTCAAAGATCATCATCATCATCAATGTCTTCAGGAAGATATACAGGAAGATTGTACGATCAAACTTATGGCAATCAATGCTGTGATGATAATTGTTGCGCTAATTCACAAAAACTATCAACCGATCATTATTCTAGATCGTTTTTGATGCGATGGATTATCTATTTTTTACATTTGATTACTAATTATTTCCGTGTCGACTCATTTTGGACTGATTATTATTTTAATTATTATTTCAATCGTACCAATGATAGGGATTTATCATCGAATTCTTCTGGCTCCGTTTTAAGATCGATTCCTACCAGCCATATTAATCCAAAACGAAAATATTCATCAAACCAGCAACCTCAATCAATACAGTATCCTTCTTATTGTTGTTGTTGTGATCGGTATCGGGGTGAATCTTCACAAGCGATCAAAAATAATAAACAGCAATATCAATCTTGCTGTAATTATCCTTCAAATCAGCTTAAAAATACCATAACCACGGGTAATCTATTGAGATCAGCGGCGTTGTCGTCGTTTGTTGCACCGCCATCGCCAGTGGTCGATTGTGGACAACAACAACATTCTTGTGATCAAGTCCGGCCGAGATCTATTTCTTTGGATTGTCAAAACCAACACCCCCATCATCATCATTCTGGTCATCATCAGCATGGTGTGCATCATAATCACCAACAACAGGAACTATTCAATGCGCTCAATCTACCGAATCCGAGCATATTGAATGTGATCATCAAGCCACTGATCAATACGATATTGGATTGGACTTACGTAAATACTTTTCTGAATATAGCCAGTAGTACGCGACAGAAAATGCGTAATTTGTTCCGTTGGTGTCCAACATCACCGCAAGAGTTGGAAGAAGCAGAAGCCAAAGTTTTGTCCTGTAAGCTATCCAGGTTGATTGGAAATGTTTTTCTTTAATCACTTTTTTCATCATTATGTTGGCTTAGATTTACAATGCAATTATCAAGGTTATTATGTGGACATCGGCAATGGTTGGAATTTAGAACATGTCAAAATATGGACTTTGGAAGTGGATCCTGAGCCAATTTATGCGCATGATCCCCAAGAAACGATGATGGGCTCTAAGCCTGACCTGTTGCATCATGAATCATCGCCACCAGTATCGGAAATGCCACAAGGTTTACCATTGGTGATGATACATGGTTTTGCTGCCGGTGTTGGTCTATGGGCATTGAATCTGGATGAATTGGCTAAACGTTCAAATCGTAAAATTTATGCATTCGATTTGTTAGGCTTTGCTCGCAGCTCCAGACCTGATTTTCCACCACCTAATTTGAAGAAAATGACTCAGCCACAACGTATCAAAGCGGAAGCAGAACAAATGGAAGAATACTTTGTGCAAAGTATTGAAGAATGGCGTAAAACCATTGGTGGGCCGTTGAATGATAAATTTATATTGATGGGCCATTCTTTTGGAGCGTATCTTTCTTTGGCTTATGCGCTACGTCATCCATCGCATGTGGCACATTTGGTCCTGGCAGATGCTTGGGGTGTGGCGTCTGAGACACAATCTCGTGCTGCTTCAATGTCCGGTGGTTATATCAATACCCGGCAATTACCATGGTGGGCTAAATTGGCTGGCCGTTTGTTTTTGGATCTTTTAAATCCATTGAGTGCATTGAGGGCTGTTGGACCATGGGGTCCAACATTGGTGCAAGGTATACGTCCAGATATACGAAGGAAATTTGAGCGTCTCACCAATAATGGACAACCGACGGAACAGTTGAGCGCTGCCATCAAAGCAGAACATCCGCCGCCATTGGATAGCAGTGATAGCGAGGAAGATGATGATCTAGATCTAGCTGAGAACGATGAATCCGATAATATTAATCAATCCAACAACGGTGTTAGCTTCTTCCAGAAACCCCATGCACCGAAAAAAAGCGATGCGCCACTTGGAAAGTGTGAATTTCTTGACTATATTTATCATTGTAATGCGCAAAAAATGCCAAGTGGAGAGATGGCGTTCAAAAAACTATGCACATCTACCGGATGGGCCAGATTGCCATTTTTGGAACGAATTCATGAACTAGATCCCAAGATAACATTGACATTTATTTATGGTTCGCGTAGTTGGATTGATCGTCAAACCGGATTACAGGCTAAATTGATTTTGGCCACCAAGGCCAGCGGTCGCGTAACAGATCGTTTGAATAACAATGTTAATAACAGCAATTCCTCGGATGAGCTCGATACTGATGAAGAGCTTGAAGAACGTGTGGATATTCATGTGATCCAGAATGCTGGACACCATGTCTATGCAGATAAACCAGACGAGTTTAATGATCTATTGATTAATATTGGCTGCAGAGTAGATTGTGCTAACGGTTTGGATCTGATACCATCCATGCCTGGGCTAGCATCTAAACATATTGATGAAAATGATGGTGGTGATGACGGTGATGATGGTAATAATAGCAATGATCCGGATAATCTGTCGGCTGCGCATCAAACAACGCCCTCGTTCGCCAAAGTTGAAGAACAACAACCACCACAGCAGCGAATTGGTGATGGTGATTCGGCGGGGGCAGTCGATGGATCATCGTCCACCACCAGATCAATGGCTAATAGACCTGGACGCAAATATGGCAACTATATTACGCCACCTCAATTCGATGGTGCAAATATAACCGAAACACATTAACGTTTGACCTAGATTCCCATTGTTGTTTGCCTCTTTTTATACCAATTTTATTATGTATCTTAATTAGTGTTTTTGTTGTTTTCCTTTGTTTTGTCATCGTCTTCTCTGTTCTGTCTTAGGCCCTTTTTTAGTCTTTCCTAGTTTTGTCCTGCTTATTTTTTGATTTTTTTTATTGGTTGTTCACCTCCGTATGTATGTTGTACGAATTGATCGAATCGTTATTACTGGGAATGGTTGCTCTGGAAAAAAGTCTTATCTTATGTAATAAATTTGTTTTTTTTTGTTTTAAAATGCCGTATCGGTTGTGATAGCCAATTTCCGGACACTGTTTCGACCCATAGATCTTTGAGAAAAACGCCAAACCGATGGAAATAGTCAAAGATTCGACATAGCTCTTTTGTTCTAATTAAATTAATTGCAAACCCGGCAATTCAACATTCATTTTTGATGTCTTACTTTGCAAATCGAATCTCTTTATGTGCGGTATAACCCAACTAATAAAATTGCCCGGCTATTCTTACATGTGATCCGTATTATGTGAACGGATAGCACGCTCGGACGATTCTCCCCATTCCAAACCGAATCCCGAATCATAACAATGTCGTGCAGAATTCGTTTCAAGTTTTCTAGAATTCCCACAGCAATTTATTGGTGGAAATGTGTGCCACAAACATCATTTGTTCGATGGAATCATTCAGATTCTATCCACGAAGAAGAAGAAGAAGAAATAAAACCAGGAATCATCAAAAAAGTTATGGAACGCAAATTATTGATTGACCGAAAACAACATTCCAATTTTTTCATCAAAAATTATGCCGATCTTAATAGATTTACCACTCGTTCGCATAATTGTGGGCAAATCAATGAAGAATCGATTGGTGAAACAGTAGAACTTTGTGGCTGGCTGGAATATCAACGTATGCAAAAATTCTTGATACTTCGTGATGCATATGGAAAAGTGCAATTATTCATCAAAGACAAGAAATTGCAGAGAATAGCGAAAAATTGCCATTTAGAATCCATCATCAAAGTCAAAGGCAAAGTTTCTAAACGGCCCGAAAAGGATATAAATCCAGATATGGTGAACGGCAATGTAGAAATAGCTGTAGAAGAATTGGACTTGTTGAACAATGCCAAGCCAAATATGCCATTTTTGCCAAGGGATAAAATGAATACCAGTGAAAATGTTCGATTAGAATATCGTTACATCGATATTCGTAGACCTTCAATGTTGTACAACCTACGACTTCGTTCTAAATTCATAATGGATCTAAGAAATTATCTGGTTGATCGTTATGGATTCATCGAAATTGAAACGCCGACATTGTTCAAAGCCACTCCAGGGGTTTGTTGTTTGATCTAAGATCTATTGTTTTGCTGGATTCTAATGAATAAATTCTTTTGTTTTAGGGGGCCCAAGAATTTGTGGTGCCAACACGTTTCAAAGATCACTACTATAGCTTGGTTCAAAGTCCGCAACAATTTAAACAACTGTTGATGGTTGGCGGAATCGATCGTTATTTTCAGGTGGCTCGTTGTTATCGTGATGAAGGCACGAAAAGTGATCGCCAACCAGAATTCACTCAGGTAGGTTTCTGTACAAAAAAAAAGTTCTCAAGCTTTTCAAACGCCTTTCTGAAATTTAGTTGGACATTGAAATGTCTTTTACCAAAATCGATCTAGTGATGGAATTAATTGAAGACTTGATAAAAAACTGCTGGCCAATCGCAGAAGAACAAAGTGAAATTAGTACACCATTCAAACGAATTAAATATGCTGATGCAATGGAAAACTATGGATGTGATAAACCAGATCTAAGATCGAACATACGAATAGAATCGTTGAGTGAAGAAAACAATGTATTCTTATTGACCATACCGATGGATTATGATGATACGTTTGTGATCAAAGATTTCATCAATGATGAATTGAGCGTACAAATCAACACCTTAGGTTTCAAAGGACGTTTGAATCATTTCAAATTCTCATCGCTGCCATTTCAGACAAATTTGTCCGCAGATTTATTGGACAAAATCAAAAGCATTGCTTTCAAACCGAATGACTTTCTTTGGATTGCATCCGGTGATAAATTGGATTGTGTACGTATTGGAATGATTTTAAAGTTATTTTTAATTATCGAGTTTTTTATGTGTCACTTGTGAAATTCTAGCTACGGATTCTTGGTCGCATACGTAACTGTTGCATCGATTTGATCGAAAATGCCAATCAATTGCAAGGAGAAAAAAGAAATTTATCCTTCGCATGGATCTATGATTTTCCCCTATTTGAAGAGGATGAAGCAACCAAACAATTACAATCATCCCATCATCCATTCACTGCCCCTAAATCCAATGAAGATCAAGAATTGATCTATACCAACCCGGTTCAAGCTATCGGTCAATCATTTGATCTGGTCATAAATGGGCGTGAAATTGGTGGCGGATCCATTCGTATTCAACAAGCAGAATTGCAAAGTTTTATACTGCAGAACGTATTGAAATGTGATTCTGGTTCATTGACATATTTTTTCGAAGCTTTAAATTGTGGCTGTCCACCGCACGGCGGTTTTGCGATCGGCCTCGATCGTTTGATAGCATTGATTTGCAATGAACCATCAATCAGAGATGTGATTGCTTTCCCCAAAGCTGCTCATGGTAAAGATCTAATGTCCGCAAGTCCTTGTTTGATTGATGAGGACACTAAACGTTTGTATGGATTATTGAAATGAAACTTGATAAGTAAATGAATTTTCATTCGTTAAATTATTGTTCTGCGCGCGCATTTACCCGCCCATTCATTCATTTTAAGCGATGCCCTTTTGATTTTCATCTTGACCATACGACTAGATGGCGCCAAAGCTGATTTTGAATTTTTCAAAAAGTTCCCATTTCTGGAATATGCATATATTCTTGCAGCTTGAATGTATACAAATGAATCAATGAATTGATAATGGTAATACATAATATTGAATTGATCAGATTCATCAATCAGGTTAAGATCTTTGGTTATAAAAATTGGTACGATTATCATAAATAATGATAGAAAGTAATGATTTAAAATCAATCGAAAAAAACTGGTTTTCTAGCCAACCATCAGCAAGAATCAGCAAATCTTTTGTCTTATGAATGTTCAATGTCGGCAATAGCATCCACCACTGACATATAACAATTTCGTATGTTGAATTTATCGAAGAATCCATTCTTTTTCAAATTATCGAATACAATCTGCGAACATGATGCTAAAGCCATTTTGGCGCCAAATATTTCAGAATTAGAGATGGTTTCCAATAGTGTTTCCACACCTTTAGCATCGATATAGGTTAAACGTGTACAATCGAATATGATCTTGTTGATCAAGGATGGCCGATTCATTGTAACCATTACTGATGGATGGTTCTTTTGCTGCACACTATCCTCATGGACTTTGTTCCTTTGTTCGATCAGATATTTTCCGATCAAATCATGAAATTTTCTTTTCAACAAAATCGAATTGATAAAAATCAACGGTCCTTGAAATTCGAACACCACACAACGATTGCTTTGGTTTTGGTTGCTTTTGAAGCGTTCTTTTCCGGTCAATGGATCATAATTATCGTAAATATGGCTGATTTCCATAAACACTTCACTATTATCAACCTGGCGTTTCAATTTGATGGTTGGACTGTGTGACGAAACAAAATTTTTCATCAGGATCATGGATCTCGGTTTCTAATCCATTCAAATATACTTACATAATGAGCTGCAGGATCAGGATTATGAATGAGAAGAGCACAGAATAAAGTAAACCTTTGCCAACACCGAACAATATGACCAATGTAAATGTTGATATCCAAAGAACCTGGATGGATGGTGGAAATCCAAAACGAAAAGCGAATAGTTATTAGCTAAAATGAAAAAAATGTGATAAATTGAACTCCATACTCCGTCTAGTTTGGATGCATGCCAAGCGGTTTTGAATTGTCGGATCTGCTTCATGGTGGAATATAAAGCCACCACGATTATACAAGATAGCACTGCTTTGGGCAATGTATGCAGAAAGCCCGAAAAGAATAATAGAAACATAACCATCAAAAGACAGGACACAATGCTGGCCATTTGAGTTTTGGCTCCAACTTTGTCCATAACAGCGGATCGTGCCAATGAACCGGAACAGGGGTAGCATAGGAAAAATGATGAAACAAAGTTTGCAGCACCGATGGCGATCAATTCTTGATTGGCCGATACTTCATAGCCATGTTGTTTGCCGTACATTTTGCCCAAAGAATATGTGGAAACAAACGAAACGAATGTGATCAATATGGCGCTTGGGTAGAGACGGAGAAAATACGACATATCCGGAACTTTGGGCATCCCTTGAAAGCTATACGCAATTCGAATGAATGAAGAAAATGATCAACCAATCCCGATTTAGAAAAGATGGCAGCACTTACGCTTTAGGTATTCTCGGAATGATTTCTACGCCAAAGTTTTGATGCAAATTCAAAAATGATGAAATCGTTGTGGTGAAAATGATCTGAAACGGAATAGAAGAATACCAAAAAAAGAATGAATCTTGTAAATCCAGTCTGGTTGTTGCTGCTAGTTGCTTACCAACAGAATATCGATCGGTATAACAACGTTCTTCAATTTGAATTTTTTCATTATGAATGGCTCTAAGCCATATTTGCATGCAATCAATGTGGCGATGCTCGAAACGGAAACAGCTAGAGTGATTAGATTGGTTTCCGGTATACGGACAAAGAAACGAAGCCATGATTTGATCAAATCAAACGGAATAGGCTCCTCCAGTGGTTCCTCTCCGGATGATGATATATTTAACAATGCAAATATTTGGCTGGTGAATACGTGTATGGAACAGGCCACAACAAAAGCCGATATCAATGTTTCCGATAATACAATGGACATTATACCTAATTGTAGGAAACCTAACGAAAACTATTGGGACGGAATCAAAGGATCAATAAATCTTTGCTATGCTAATTTATTCATCTAGGTACGGTGTTGCCTACCTGAATAAGGCCTACAAACAATGCCAATGTGGTGAGAATATCGATAGCATTTGGTTGATCGATTGGCGGTAATGCGGTTGTGGTGGAATTATTAGCATCCAGATTCATAATGACCGCTTCATTCAGTTCAAAACTTTGCAATGCATCTTTACAGGCTATGCTGATCACAGCAAACGTACCGATGCTGACCTGTCTTCCGGTGCCCAAAAGTGCATAAATCAGCACCGGAAACAAGGATACGTATAATCCGATGATTGGTTCAACGCCGGCCAAACGAGAATAAGCCAAACCTTGCGGAATGTGCAATGCCAATATGGTACAGCCAGCAATCACATCGTTCACCAAATATGTCTTCCATTGATAGTTTGGTAGCCAATGTAATATTGGAAACAATGTTTGCATCCAAACCACAATTATTGATTTCGATTTTGATTCTCTTGGCTGCGTTGTTGGCGGTAATAAACATTTGAAAACATTTCTCACTGAATCTATTAATGAAAATTTTGATTTCTTATGATTAAAATCAACATCATTATTTTTATAATTATTATTATCATCATCATCATCATCATTATCATTATTAAAGGTATAGGATTTTCTATTGTTTTTGTTGGAATTCATTGAATTCAAATTCTTAGCATTCAGTGTGTAAAAATCTTCGGTATAGAATATTTTCCGATTTATATTGATCGGTTGTGTTTCCGAATGAGTCTGCATCGATGATGTTATATCTTCGAATGCTTCATCTCTGGATGATGGTGTTGGTGATTGTAGACGATAGTTTCTAGATGATAATGATGCTGAAGAGGAGGATGAGGATGGTGGTCGACTTCTGTTTGAATTCGATCCATTTTCCATCTGTTGCTCATCTTCTTCCGAACTAAAAGCTTTGTTATCCATTTTGTTTGGGCACGAAAAAAATGTTTCGAATATGACTGATACGGATGCTGATGCACAAATATTTCTGTTTCAGACTAAATGCAAAAGAAGAAAAAGCGGCAAATAGAACAACACAATTAGAATTGAGGATAAAGTCTCTTGTTTTATAGCTTTTTTTCTTGGGGATAATTTGATTATGGATCCTCTCTGTTCGTGTTTTCTCTCTTTCGCTCTCTTTCACTCTCCTTCTAAGATCTCTAGTATCACTGAGGAAAATTTTTTCCATTAAAAAAACCTTAATCGTAATCGTAACAGGTGTTAATCCTATCGGGCCAAACAACTTAAAGCAATTAGTAATTACATACATCCAACAAAACGAACAACTTTAAATTAGAGGATCCTTATTTTTATTGTTGATTAGCATACAACCATAATAATAATCATCATCATCATAATCCTCACTATTAAGATAGAATCAAACAACAATTTAAGTTAGAAAAAGAAAAACAAGCATTCGATTTTTTAATTTGTTGGATCGTATCATCAACCTTGATCGAATATTGATTTTCGATCAATTCCGATCAATTTTTTTTATATTGGTAAAAGCCAAAACTTTTTGGAAAACTTTCTCACCTTTGGTTTCCTCTGGGTTGCTGCTGTTGTTTCTGTTCACAGTTTTCAAAAAATCATCACTTTAAAGCGCAAAAGCGCAAAGTAGTAGAAGGAGGAGGAGGCTGTAACAATGTTGACCACAAACAGTGCAGTCAGAAAAGAGGAGGAGGTACTTGCTTTGAAATTGTATGACAATGTAATACAACAATCGTGTTCAATAATTATTTGGTTCACAGTTCAAACAGATAACTTATTCAATTATAATTAACACTAATTATCATAATAAACTGGGCGGCGACTATTTGTTTGTTTGTTTGTTCTACTGAAACAAAAAACTGAACAATCTGAATGAAACGAAAATTTTTGAAATCGTGCTTGCGTGGGTGCGTGCGCGCGCGTTTTTTTTTTGTTCACCGCCACTGAAAAATTATTTAGAACCAATTGAATGTCTGGTCTGGTTTCCTGCTTGTTGTTTTTATGCTTTGTTCTTGATCATAAATCATCACTGTTCTTTTTGTTTCTGGGCGTTTATCAATATGCGCGAAATAGTATTGCAGAAAAGGGGAAAATTGAATTGATGCTTTCATAGGCGTGAATGATGATGATGGCTTTAACGCATGAAGCTCTGATCAGATTCGCGTATGCAAAGTGAAAAGCATTAGAAAGAGAGAAGATGAGTGAGAGAGCAACGAAGAAATTGGTTCCTCCCTCGCTAAGCGATAAACACACACGCACACGCACACACAGTGCAATCCACTATTGCAACGTGTATGGGACCAAAATTCAAAATGATTACAAAAAACCGAACGGAAATGCCGCCGACACAAATACCCAAAATAACAACTACAAAAACATCGACAACAGCGACAATGATAACAAATCACAACAAGATTAGATCCAAAAAATCCCCGTACACGGGCAACGGGATTTATTTTCTTGGTTTTTTGTGTTCTCGGTTTTCGGTATTGGTCGATGTCCATCGAACGTTCCGAATCCGTTGGGTTTTTTGTTTTATTATTATCGTGTTAAAATGATTTTGTTTTCTCTCTCTCGGTCTTGTGCTATAAATATTATGCTTTTTTTTTGTTTTGTTGACCAGGAAACAAATGGTACGCGTGTAACAAAATTTTCCAGTACCCGGTACAAACAAACAAGCAAACAAACAAACAAACCGATAGACAGTGGAAAAAAAGCATGTGATTAAGGAGGATAATCTACCGGGTCGGTGTTTTATCTAACCTAACGTAAACATTCGATTTATGTATCCACAAACCGCAAACACGGAATCAATGACAATCAAGGAAATCCATTAATTAATTGTGTTCGCTTAACAAGCTCTAATAAGCGCCTGGATAGGGCAAATTAATGAAAATCCAGGAACCTAGGGATAATTGCCCTAGATGTTAATGATCATCCATCATGTAGGGTATTGAACATTCGAAACATTTGTTGGTATTCAATCATCATCATCATCATCATCATCATCATGGTTGTAATCATTATCATCATTTTAGGTTATCCTCGATTTCAGACCATCAAGTATGTGCGTGTTTAGTGTACAATCATACAAACAAACACTACTATGGCACAGGATTACATCCGGTTTGGCAAAACGATACAAAACTCTCATCAACATCATCATTGATGATGGATACAAATCGTCATGTTTTGATGACGGAGTCTGGATGATAATAATGGTTTTGATTGTAACATTCTCGTTAACAAGGATTCCCAGGATAGTAAGAGCAACAAGTGAACTGCTGTTATTGAATGTAATCAACCAATCAAATCGATCACATGAAAACTAAAACAGGATTAGATTTTTCTTGCTTTCGATATTTGGGATCTTCGCAATGTTTTGAATGAATTACAGTGTCGTAAAAGAGATGATAGTAGGTTTTCTCTTCGATTTTCCCCAAATTTCCATGAATTTCGATGAATTGCAGTGATGCAATTGATAAATCAAAATCACCAGACACATTCATGATGCTAAATCGGCGGCGGAAACTTGGCTTCAAATAAGAATTTATCAAAAATCCAAATCGAAAATCGAAAATTTTCTGTTTTCTACTTGTACAAGATCCAGATTCGGTTTATCTCGAAGGTCGAGGTCAGGGTTGTCTTGGCAATTTTTGTTTCTCACACATTACAAACGCACACACCCAAAGCACTTGGACGCCAGTCGATTTTGGATCAAGACCAGAAAACAAAAAGTATCTCAAGGATCCTTTTCTTTAACTTACTTTCCGTCCAAAACAATCCACATGGATAATCTTGTCGAGTTGGCTCGTGTTGGATTTGTTTCTGACTTTCACCTGTTTGATGGATTTGATTCCCACCGATTTGATGAAGATGATTGTCATTCATTGAATCCATGGTCGTAACGATTAATTGAATTTAAAGCAGATGACGATTTTGGCGGAGATGGCCACCAAATTTGTTTTAGTTATAGCACACAATAACTTCAACATCGAACATAGCACTTGGATGATTACCAATCTGGCAAAGCCGGTAATTCTGAATACCGTAATGATTATTTTTAGAATATTTCACAAGCATATTTTTCAAGGTGTTTTTATATCCATAGAACAATTTGTTTCGGTTGGCATCTATTTTGAGTTCAAGTCGAAACAAAACGAAAATTGGAAAACCCGAAATTCCTTGAGCTTCTCCTAATTGTGCTCTGGCTGGTTTTTATATTGAAAAAAAGAGGAATCCAAGTTGGATTGGTGTTCAATCTAAACACAAAAAAAAAATCCAGAAAAGCCCGAAAATCCACGGGAGGGTTCAGTGCAGAAGATATAATCATAATTCGAAATTCCCAATGTTTATATTAGTTCAGTTTTTGTATTACCACTATTATGCAATCGTACAATTGTCATTGATGATTTATATTATTATTATTATTATGATTTTTGGTTTCCGAAACAAACATTGAAGCTGCTGGATGTTGAACTTTTCGTTTTGCGCGCACATGGACGCAGCCCAAAACGATTCAAATCCCAGCCCAACCGTTTTGAAAAAAGGACCAATAGATGGTGTTGACCAAAGCTGATCGGCCAGGCCACAACAACGGTTGGGAATACATCAGGTTTTTTTTGGCCAATTGGCCGCAGTTTTGTTCACACACAAACCAATGCTACTACTACCGTAGTGGGTTTGGCTGTTCTTTGCAACACAAACACCGCCCAATCTCTATTACCTTTAGCCATCTTTTATTTTTATTTTCCTGGATATCATTCTCCTCTCCTCTTTTTCTTCTCCTTCTTCTTTTTGTTCTCTTGCAAGCACCCAACCATCTGCAGAAAGAGCGAGAAAGAGAGAGAGAGAAAAAAAAAGTCCTACTGGTTCCATTGTTCTCCAATCGTGAAAGCGCGTGAGCGAATGTTTGCAGGCTGTGCCCAGGCACAACACACTTCTTTCTGTGCGAGCAGTAGAGTCTTTGCGCATATGTTTTACATACATTCACGCTACTTGTTTGCTCTGGGTTTACCCAATGTTTCTTGGCCTGAAACATTTTTTTCCGGAATATTCTCAGCCCGCGCATCTATTATATTGGGCGCACATTTCAAGTAACCCATTTCAAAGTGCCCACCCACACCTCCCATTTACACACTAGATTCGGGAATCCAATTTTGTCCGATTCTTTTCGACAATCCACCGCAATAAACCCAATTTCTGTCGTTCCTTTTACATAGTCCGTGTGTATTTGTTGCATTTCGTTTTATCTGCATTGTTTTTATTTGCATCTTCATCAACGTGTTTTTACCAGAATTCTTTCATTATTATTGTTTTTACTCGTTTTTATGGTGTGCAAATATCATCGAAAATTACCATTACTGCACTACATCCAAGCTCATACCGTTTTTGTCTGCTCATAACGATTTGATCATTATGGTGCTTCATTTGCTCCATCCACACATATTGATTTTTTAGTTTTCTTTTTTTTTGGGAATGTTCTTGTTCCCGGAACAGATTGCTCAAATCCATCTAGTGAATCATCAATAGATTCCAATCGAAACAAGATGAGCGAACTCGATTTCAATCAAAATTTCATTTCATCCAACAGTACAAATGAAGAAAAGCAAGAAGACGGAAATGAAGACGAAAACACTTCCGTACAACCACAGCCAGAACTAAAACTACAAGATAATCCCAACCAAGATGATCTCAACCAAGATAACCTCATTCAAGATGAAGAAAAAGAGCTTAGACCAATTTCCCCACCATTCCTGGTAATATTTAAACGGTCGGATAGTTCAGAGGAAAAACGTACGCTTAACGATCCGTACGATCTATGCAATATAAGCGTGAATGATAATCGACAAATACCCCCTACACTATCAGAAGAAGAACAACAGCAGCCGAAAGATCAAATTCAAGAATATTCAGAATCGGACAATGTTTCCATCCCATTCCGTTTGGTTTTTGGCCGGTCGAACAGTTCGTCGGATAATTCGGATGATCCGCTATCGAATGGGAATGATGAGGAAATACCGCCCACGCAACAATCGCAACTCCAACCAACTGAAACAATGCAGCAAGATGAATCAAGCCAAATTTCCCCTCCATTTCTATGGATTCCATACCAGCCGGATGCTGATTTCCCACTGCATGATTGGCGTATAAACAGGAACAATCGCAAAAAATCATCCAAGAATTGTTCGGATGGATTGACCGTTGAACAATTGAAATCGGCCCGTCAAGATCATGATTATACATCCAGTTGGGAAGGTTTTCGTGTGTTAAATTATCGGGCGAATGTCGAAAAATCTTCAACGCCCATATCCAATGATGAAGAAATATTTGGGCCAAACGGTTTCGATATGATTTATTGGTTGGAGGGATCGTCGAACGATGGAGCAATTCAATCGGAACCGTTAGATTTGTCTGGGGTGGCTTGTGAAATAGACTATCGAACCCCATCGCCTGCAAACGATATTGATGATGAAAAAGTGGATTCTGGTCCAGAAACAGAACAAGTGGAAACGAATTCCAGAAAAAAGCTTAGATCGAAAGAATCGGTTGCAAACTATCCGTCTCAGGCTGAATCAAACATGCCGCCAAATATTGAATGGCCACAAGACCCGGATTCGAATGCTATCGTGATGAAATTTTTCAAACAAATCGGCCCAAACACTTGTGCAGAAGTGAAACGCGTGGAATATCGTGTTAATGAAAATTGTACAACAAAAAGATTAAATTTGATCGATGATAATGATGAAACCGGAACCATAATTACCACGGCTTTTGATAAGAATATCGTCGAAAAGCGTTCAGTATTAGATGATTTAACATTGCGAAGTATTCAATCCGGCGCCATCATTCCAACCTATCACGAATTTCCCAAAAAGTACAAAAAATTCTTCAATGAAAATAATTCTGGAACAACCAGAATGAAAATCCCATCATCCAATGGTGAAGCCGAATTCATGACAAGAAGTGATAGAGATTCTTTAGGACAATCGCCGTCAACATTGGATTCGTCGCCCGAAGAAAATAGCGTTAGTGATAGTGATGATTCATCTTGCCAATTCACCGGAGTGACCAGAACCAATTTAGTGAATCAATTTAATCTTCGATATTTTTTAATCAGGAATTTCTGTCCATCTTTTATCATGAATCCGAAACTTCCGTTGTTGGATTTTTGGACGAAAAGCAAAGAGAAAAGAAGAATGATCCAATCTATCACACAAGATATTGTGATTCTAGATCCGATAGATTCGGAAGTTGATCAGGATGAAGACGAGAATAGTTTTGATGAGAATGACAATGATAATAATAATAATGATGATGATCGAAACTCTATTGACTTGGATAAAATTCTTCAAACATATAATGATGAAGACTACGAAAGTATTGTTGAATGCTCTTCAATAGACAGTTCGGAAGAGTCTGCAAGTGATCTAGATTCCGATCATTCGCAGCCTTTAGGTTTAGCAAGAGCTTGTAGAAAAACTGCTCCCACCGTCTTTACAGGTATCAAAGATAAAATGGTTAGAAAAAATATCTTTGCGACCAGAAAACACGCCTCTCCATCCCCTGACGAAGACGACGAAGACGAAGACGAAGAAGACGAAGACGACCAAGACGAAGACGATGAAGACGAAGACGAAGACGAAGACGAAGACAAAGACGAAGACGAAGACGAAGACGAAAATGATGACGACGATGACGATGAAGACGACGAAGACTCAGAAGGGCCTTCTGAGATTGAAATGGATCGTTTGAAAAATTCTCAAATTAAAAAAACTGCCGCCTCTAATCAACCTAAAGTCTTTAACAAGAATGATAAACTCAAAAATCAAGTGCAAGATGCAAATTCATTATCGGTTGTGACAATACCTGCCAAAAATAACAAAAAAATAGTCAAAATTAAAAATCATGCCGCTACTCAACCTGTTGCAAATGCCTCCCCTTATACTCAACTCGAAGTTCTCGACCCCAGCTCAACATATCAACTGGAAAGGAAGATTACTGATAATAAAGAATGTAGTACAAATTCTAACAGAATAGTAAACAAAAATACAGTTCGACCAAAAGATCACCAAGCTTCTCAAGCATCCACTTCTCCTGTTCAGTCTAAAACTAAGCTCAAATACCCAATGAAAAAAGCCAAACGACAAAGTGTGTCTAGTCGCGAAGATGCCAAACGATCACCAGTATCACCTTGCACCAAGAGATTAAAAACATCTATCCGCTCTCCGATCAAAAGAAAAAAGATTGAAATTCCCGATAAAGAGAATAATGTGCCGAACAACATTGCTGAAAAATCGTCTCGAGCAACAATGAACGCGATTAGATCACCACAACCACCCAAATGTAAATTCCGAAAGTTATCTCACCAAAATTTACCCGGAACAAAATACTTACAGACATTGAAAGGAAAATTCATCTTACCAAAGCGATGTAAGCATCGCAGAGAATATTTGAGAGTTCACAAGTTTTCTGAAAGTGATGAAGAATATATCGAAAAATTTCAACGTATGTTTGACGAAAAGCTATTTGTTTTTTTTTGTTTGATTCAAAACATCCTTTTATTTTACTCCGAACCAACAGGTTTCACCAGACTTTATCGTCTGATGGATTACTTGAACCAAGAGCTGCCCTTATTTTTGACATCTTCTTTGAAATATGTATCACATTTCAAAAAAGAATATGAAACAATCGGTTTGATGAGCGAAAACGGCTCCAGAAGAGGACAAGACGATGATTATGATACCGATTCGGCGGATACCGTTGAACAGATTCCAAACTATGATGATCCATCCTATAATGAGTAATATGATTTGCATGTAATTTCTGTAATATCTAAGTCTAATTTTGAATACAATTAGTATCATGTCCACTGCATTGGTTTTGGATCCATTGGGATTGGATGAATTACCTGGCTACTGTGGTGCTTGGATTGATTTCTATGTTATTCGGCGTCAAAGTCCAGAAGCTTGTTCACCAGAAGACATACCGTTGGATTCCAAGATTCATGGTGAGAAAGATCCATGTTTGCCTATTGTGGTTTTGCTTTAATTTATGTCTTTATGATGTTTTTATTCATAGTTGGTACCTCGAAAATATACTTTGGTCTTGAAGAGAATTCGCCAACCAAAATTTATAATGATCGAATCATTATACCGATAAAATTACTGTTCGAAATGGATCAAACGGATCAAAATGGACATTCAAATGACGAGTACAAGTATTACATCAATGCTTGTGTAACATATCATCCAATTCCGATGCGTACATATCGAAAGAAATTCCAAAAATCCAAAGGTGTAAAGTTTACAAAAAAGAACAGGATACAATTTCTGTTTGGTTTTGAATTGGAAAATGTACAGGATATCGTTTACACTGAACGACTGCCTTCTCGTAAAAGTTTTCAAAAACATTCGAAAGACAAGTCTGGACGAATGTGTATGATCAAGGGTGAAGAGACACATTTATTGCAAAAATTTCAACGATTTCCCGGAAGTGACAAAAAGAAATGCAAAGAACCAAGAAATATTGTAACAGAATTTTACAAATGGCATGATATTGATTATGATGATATTTTCTTTCGAGAAAATCGTGAAATCGAATTCGATTTTTGGAATGCCAAAATACGCGAACGTAGAATGGCCAGATTACAAGGCCGTGTCAAAGAGGAAACGTATTATGTAACTTTTCGGTTGGTACGAACGAATCTCTCAAAACAGCCAGCAGCAGCGCCTCCACCTCCAACCACAACAGCAGTTCCGGTGTTGAACAACGTCACTAATCAACCTCGGAATCAACCGGATCCCAATCCTAAACCGGGATCATTCAATATTGGCGAATATCTCACCAAGAAAAGATTGGTCGATGCAAACGAACCAGATGGTTTAAAGGCTACCAACAAACACCATTCAACAGGTACTAGCTGTTGTTCATTTTGCGATGGTAGCAGTGGTTTTAGAGCTAAAAATGTATCACGTAAAACTCGTAATTCCATGAAACATTTGCTAACAAACGAATCAGAATTGCAACAAGAACAACAATCATCGACGGTTCCACCATTGCCAGCATCACCATTGATACCAAGATTGTTGCATAAAAATGATAATTATCAGCTTTTCTTTGATTTTGTGGGCATACAAAGAAATCTGACTTGCGAATCATTCGCATGT
The DNA here is from genome assembly GCA_025882695.1 of Amerodectes protonotaria. Classification (NCBI taxonomy): domain Eukaryota; kingdom Metazoa; phylum Arthropoda; class Arachnida; order Sarcoptiformes; family Proctophyllodidae; genus Amerodectes; species Amerodectes protonotaria. The sequence continues at coordinate 92,190 of JAOZJS010000036.1, read as the reverse complement.
CCTTTCTGCTATAGTGACTTTGATTTGATCGCTTCCTTGATTCTGCATTTGGAGTTAAATCATGATCGATATAAATTTGAAATTAAAGTTGATCCCGAAAATCTGGCCATCAGAATCACGGTCGAATTGAACAATAAATTTACTCCGATGGTATCGGATAACATGGTGACTAGGGCGATCGCATCCAAATACAAAAGATCTCAACCGGCCAGACGGAACTTATCGGTGTCCACGCCTGAACCGGTCACCACGATGATTTCGTATGGCTGCGATGTTCGTTCATTATCCAATGTGTTCTACTATAACCGTGAAGATAATCAAATGACCGTGGATGTTAATAAACATATGCCACAAAAGGCCGCATCTGGGCGAATCTTTTATCATTCTCGGACCATGATGCCGGTATTGCCCACTGAAATGGATTATGACAGCGAAACTGAAGAGGTTCAATGGCCCTATCAACAGAAGCGCTTGGTAAAAAAGCTATTCAATATTGATTCTAAGCATTCTTGATTGCTATATTTAACAATTTCTTATTTGTTTTTTTTCTGGTTTCCGTTTCCGACAGATGATTCAAGAATTCATTGATGTAAATCAAGGTGAAAAGTTTATGATGATCATGTGGAATGAGTTCATGATGAGAAACAAGTAAGATTATTAGTTTGAACATTTACTTTGATTACTTACTTTAACAAAAATGTAATTTTGCTCTAATTTAGAACGCGTTTCTATGCACTGTGTCATCTGAAATTTGCTGTACAAGCGTTCCTGAAGCAACATTTACCATTCATCCTCAAAAGCAATATGTTCAACAATTGTCTGCTTCATGTGTGTACATTGTACTTGGGGGAAAATCTTTCATCAAAAGATTTATGCGATTACATTCTCTACATGATGAAGATGAATGTTCTTTTCCAAAAGTTAACCAAATTCAGAGACCGACACAAAGACATTCCTGTTGAAAATATGCCCGAAGAAATGAAGGTGGTTTTCGATGTTTTCGAAATGAATGATGAAACACCAGTAATGCAAGATGTCCCTCAATCACCAGAACCTATACCGGAACCAACCGCGGAAATAGAAGAAGATTTGCAACAAGTCTATGACGACATTGAAGCAAAAATTGCGAAAGCATTCGATCGTGATTTTCATATTCTTGGCGATAATAATTTCAACAAATTTAGTATTGAATCGTTCAATGATCAAGTCACATCTTTAGTAAGCATATTGTTGCATTTTTTGCACAGCCCAGATGGCAACATGCCAATAGAAGAGTATTCACCACAAATGGATTTTTGTTCAAAATTGACCAATTTGGAAATACGTTCCATCTGTAAGAAAGTGCTTGAAATTGATTGGTTTACCAATGAACAGAAAGCATCATCAGACTCGATTTGCACTTCATCGGGTATAATCGATATTGAATCTGATAGCGATTCTTCAAACGAAACAATCACTTTGGATGTTTCTTACAACGACCAAGTGACCGTTTCGCCCACGTCCCGAACTGAAACCGATCTAGAATCGGATCTCACCACATCAACCTTGTACGAATTTAATGAGATACAAACACAACAAACTATATTGGCAAACGATCCCATTCTTTTAAACTAATGCTAAATAATTTTTAAACAGATATTCCCGCTACAAATTCTGCTTGTTTGTTTGCCGAAAATGAATTTTTAATCAAGTTTTATCGTTTTACTCAACTATATTTATTTAATGTATTTAATTTCCTTTTATTTATTTGTATTGTGTACAAATAAAAATTTTTCCAAAAAGCTTTTAATAAAAAAAATATGTATCAATCCAATAAATTATTGAATGAATAATGTAATGAGGAGGTGAAGATACCAGATCCGAAATCAAATCAGTTTACCATTGGCCAAATGTATCATTTAAATTAAACAAAATGAACAAAATTCCAATGTTAAAGCATAATGATGATGGTGAATCAGAGAAACAAAAGAATGATTTCAAAAAAAGGGTTTTACAGGAATTGTAGCCAACACAATGTAAAAAATCAAAAGCAAAATACAATCATTCACATTTGATCACTTTCTCAAATACTTTTTCTGGTTTAATTAGAATTTAAAAAATCGAATTTGCGAGGCGATTCGTCGAAGCCTTGCAAAACAAAAGGAACATTCTTGTCGGAAGATGAGAATGAGGGCGATGATTCCATACCAATCTGAACGGGAAAAATAATAATGAACATCCGGATTTTTCAACCGTTCTTTGTTTCGAAATAGTTCAAAACAGTCAACCACTAACGAATAGCACTTTCGCAAAGATACGATACAATCTGATCGGTCATTTTATCATTTTTATCATTGCTATTTCTTCGTCCGCTGGTCAATTTAACTTTTGGTACACTTTTCTGTATGCTAGCGGTGGCCAACGAAGTATTGACAGTGGCCGCATTGAATAGCTGCCCCATTGAACGTTTGATTATGCTGCCGAAATTTGGTTCAGCTCCAGAAATACTATTGGAACGACGGAATGGTGCATGTTGATTCATGCCAGACATGTTTCTATCATTCTTGTTGAATGGTGATGTTTGAAAATCGAATTCATTACCAACGGTTACTGTACGACGACGGGAATATACTTCTAAATCATTGTTTTGATTACTGCCAGAATAAGAATTGGTCGACAACGAACGTCTATATGAATCATGCGGAGAAATGTTGTCCATTTTGTTGTTATGGTTTTTGAAGCTGCCGCCAAAACCGCTGTCAAATGAATTTCTATAGAACGATGATGATATTGATGGCGATAATTCGTTATGATGATCAGATTTAAGTTTATTATTATTAATCCAAATCGCTTCTGAATTACGTCGTGTTTTGTTGGATTCCATTAGCATTTGATTCTGTTCTGAAGAATATAATGTCGATGTATATTGTGGTCAGAAGATCAGACAAGTTCTGGGATTCTGGAGAACAAATACAATCGCTGCCGCCAATTGATTATTATTGATCGAACGGTGATGGTTTGTTTGCCTTTTCAATGCAAGTTTAATATATATGAAGAAGAAGAAGAAGAAGAAGAAGAGACAGGAGATAATTTACAGAGAACAGAATATCTTCGGTGGCTTGTCGTCTAGTTCTAAGGGGTTTTTCAATATTCAAAATGTAAACGATTGTCGATTCCAAGTTTAACTTTTATACACTTTTTCTTCTGCAATACTGTAACTATCGTCTATCTACTGCATGTAAATGTATGCGTGTGTATGCGCCTGTCCGTCTGGCTGTGTCTAAGTGTGCGAGCATTGGACGAATCATGAGATCGCAAATAAAAATAAGGGGAAGAGCAAAAGCTTACAAAAACACCAATCAAAACAAGGGGAAAGTGCTTGAGTGTGTGTTGAGTGTGCGCGCGCCAGTCCACAGCTTAAGCTCCAGCATCTATGATGATGATGATACACACACACACACACACAGACATAAGAGGACGGCCTTTTTGGCCAATACACAAATTAGTATCTGTTTGTTATATATCTGCGCATATACACTACTTGTATATACTATGCAGCAGTTTTTGGCTTTAATTTTGGCGAACGTGATTTTCTCACCAAAACTGAGAACTGAAAACTGAAAACAGAAAATCCCCTTTGCCCCATTGGGCTGATGTTGTTGTGGCTGGTTGGTGTTGTTGCTGTTGAAAATTTAATAACAACAACAATAATAATAATAATAATAGCAAAAGGCCTACGATGGGATATATACACACACCCACACACACACACGCATAGTGTTGGGGGATGGATCTTCTTCAGATTAAACTATCATCTTCTACAAGCTTTGGAGATTATGAACACACACACACACACCCATTCAGTCTGCGCGTGTTTTGATATCTTTTTTTTTTATTGATTTTATTTTACACACACACATACAAATCGAACGAAAAAAAATCAAAATAAAATAATAAAAATAAAATGGCGGCAAATGCCAAATAGATAAGTTTGGTTCAGTTCTGTTTGTGTTCGGTCTACGTGCCAATCTCTGAGGTGACATATACATTTAATGATGATGATGATGATGATATTCCCCCTTTCCAAGATGTGTGAATCAAACTGAATCAATGATTTTGTTTATTTTGCTTGTTGATTTCGAAAATATCACTGCTGTTCGGTATCAACATTGATTTAGATTTAGATTTCGGTATTCGGCCTGAGTGAGAGGGATTGAGGCTGTAAAGTGAGCCCATAATCTATATTAATATTGGACCGACGGCCTAAATGCGTATATTAATATAATGCCCAAATCAGGCCAGAGAGAGAGGATTACAACGGAAGCACAAGCGACAAATAAATGAAGACATTCTCAGGAAGCACAAAATCTTCGGATGATCGAGAGATAGATTTAATAACAAATTCCCTGATTATAATTGCTTGAATCATCATGTTTCCTTGACAATCGTGGTTCGCAAAGGTTCATGTTAATAGCACGTGAAATGTCAACGAGAAACAATCTGAACATTTTGAATGGAAAACAATTCTGGTTTTTCACCGGAAAATTGATTTACTATTCAAAATGTAATAAACATTTTTTATTTTCGTTTTTGATTGGAAATTTGCCTTGGATCAGTAAGGAAAAACCATAAAAGAACAAATAACTATATCTAAATCATATCCAAAACAAGATAACAACAATGTTTCCATTGGTTTATCCAATTGGAGATGGTTTATTTTGCTATAATGGTGACATCCAATTATGAAAAATGATGTTGCTTTGTGTTCAATTATCTCCTGGCCAAAACGGGTAATGATAATCATTAAGCTATGTACATCCAGGGTACAAGGCAAAGGATATGGGTGTTGTACATTCCAGGCTACCAGCTAGAACGATTGCGGCCCGGGAGTCACGTAATCCATTCGCGCGCACATGGATCCGAATCCATGTTTTCGAACAAGCCCGAGCTCCAGCTTGAACACGGCCTATTTTTTGTATCTTTTTCTCTGGAATCTGTTTATTTTTGGTTTTGGAATTTGACCGATTCTTCCGGAATCGCGTTCTGAAGCTTATTTTTCCCTTGGAAAAAAATGGAGCGTATTTTTTTCCCGGGTGTCCATGGTGCAATGGCCGCTTGACACCCTTAGTCACTTAGTTAAACGGAAACCAGTTCCTAGATCAGTTACTGGCGCAGACTCTTGATTCGGTTGGCGATAGATAGAGTTCATGTGAGGAATGAAAACTAGCAAAAGAGTACCAGGAATATCAACACTAACGGAAGCAGAAGAATTTAACTGAACACCACCAACAACAACAACAAGATGATGATGATGATGAATCCATTCAGGGCGTAATCAGGCGCCATTCTCGTCATACCGCAAATAGGAACTTGGTTCAAGCTCCTAGTATGTTTTCGTTTTCCGTCATTGTTATTTCGGCCTAGTTTTTTTTCCTTTCAGTTCATTTTGTTGTTTCCAGGCGCCAATAATGATGGCTGTTGTTGTTGTTGTGGTGTGGCTATGCATTTTTTGGCGTTCTTGCTTAGTTATCTGCTTCTTCTGTTTCTTCTTCTTCTTCGTCTTCTTCTTCTTTTTTTGCAACATTAGCACGAGCAACTGCACACGTACATCGATCACAATAAGCGGTCAATGAATCCTGTTGTGTGGTGTTATCCTTGGATGGCAAAATATAACTCCTAACGTATTTGCTATTCACTATTTGCTACTTGCTTCTCAAAATGTGTCTCGTATTGTAAGCGCGCGCCGCGTGTGCCCAACAAAATTCATCATCATATAATATAACAGGCAAAATAAAAAAAAATTTACGATACGCCTACGCGCCCTAAATCATTTATTTTTGGTTGTTTTTCTCGATTTGATTAATATCTATAACACACGCAATGGCTTTTGTTGTTGTGTTTGGGGGGAAGGGCAAACACACAACGCGAATAGAAAAAGGACGGACGACCAACCAAGACCAGACGGTTCACAAGCGATTTGAACTGTTACTGTTGTTGAAAACTGGGCGTAGGTGGGCGGGCGGTTGGTTGGCTGTGTTTTTGATTTGCTCTAATATTCTCATTTAACTCTTTTGTCACTAAAAATATATTTCTCACTGCACACTGACATGCCCCACACACGCATTGAGGAAGCGCGCTCATTGGCGTGGCATAAGTATCTAGTCATCATTGTTCAAATTGATTCAGGGCACACAATATAATGGCGCCGAAATGAGAACATTTGAATTCTCCGAATCAACCGAAAGATTCTTTGAACATCCCCAGTACTCGTGTACGAAGGAATTCCGGAATGATTTAATCATAGAATTTCATAGATGATAGATTAATAAGGATTAGTTTTGGTTCTCTTTTTTTTCAATTAATAATTCGCGACCCTGTCCAATGACGTACGTATGTGGATTATGCAATAAGCCTACACGAATAGAATAATTAGATTTCCCGATCATCATCAGTTTCCTTGAGAAAGAGATTCTGTTCATTGCGATTTGCGTATGCGCTCGAATCTAAATCGGTACCTATTGTGCAACCAAGACTGCTGTGATAATTGCTTTTTGTTATTTTTGTTCTTTTTGTTTTGTTACGGAATCGAATTTCGCTTTGCTAATCCTTGTGTTCCAGTAGGAAACCCGAGCACAGAAATTGGATTCGCATTTAATAGTCCGTAAAGCCAATAACTGGTGAACCCCACCGACTAAATACCATGGGTTTATTTTTTAATAATAGGAATTCGTTTGGCGTTCTCTTCCAAAGCACTCTCAATGTTTTCGCCGGCTAAAGCTGATGTTTAATGAAACAACAACAGAAAACAAAATAATATTCCAAATCAAAATTATTAGCATTTCGATTGTGTGGGGGGTTCGATTTAATTTTCGCTTCGTTACAACGTTATACACCATCAAATACCAGAAGATCATGTGATCCTGGCCAAAACCAATGCTCATAACAGGATTTTCTCGTTGGTATCCAACTACGTGAGCTTCAACACCGCCGCCAAACACACACTTTCACATATTGCTTTTGCTTTCTATCCTTGACTATTTGACCTTGTTGTTAGGTCACGTAAGCAAGCCATCAAGCCAGCAACTTGATGTATTCCCTCTTCTTCTAAGCTATATCTACCTAAATGTACTGCCATGTACAACCATGAAAACCGCTAGAAAGCAAGCAGGCAAGCAAGCAACAAAGCTGGCGAATCTTCAGGGAAACATAGATACTAATTCTTGGAATCATGGATCACATGCATTTAGGATGAGACACACGAATCATGATTATTTATGGACACTAACGGGGTCTTGTTCAGCTCTAAAACTGGCCGTTTGGCCCGTTTGCCTATGGATGGCCTTGAAAGAATTGCGGGGAAAACATCGAAACAAATCGACCTTGGACATTGCCAAGCTTGCTGGCTGTGTTTGTGGCCTGATTTTCGCGCATTATTGTACAATCGTCATCAGGTTTCAAGGCTTTCGAGGGTTCTCGGAATCTCACCATCATAGAAAGGAGTGTGGCTACCGAAAAATTATAAGAACATTGATATTAGCATGAATATTTCTTGATTTCTCGTAATGGTTTCGGATTGCAACTTAATGCATCATAATGGATGCAAACCACAACCACCACCCCCTTTCTTTTGCTTTCAAAAAACACAATTTAATAGGTTTCCAAAGGAAAACTACCTGTTGAGATAGGTGATTCTATTTTTTCTTGGAAATTTCATTTGTTTTTTTTTGTTTGCCATTTGTTTCCTATCAAACACTGTTGATCAACGGGAAAAGTCTTGTGATGAAGCCATTAACAGAACAGAACATAGATAGAAGGAAGAGATGTTGTCCTTCATCTACATTAACCGGTATTATTATTATTATTCTTATTATTATTATTTGCACCTGAAAAACACGCCATCGTCTGAGGTAACTAGTTTATTGAAGTATGGCCATGAAGCTATTATCATCAACCAACGCGAAAGAAGAAGAAGAAGAAGAAGACCAACAACAACGAGAATACCCGTCCATCAACAAAAAAAACTTATGCCATGATGACATCATTCAATGCTAGGATGCAAAGGATTGCACTGGTGAAGGTTTTGGACGACAAACCAGTATTTCTATCTTCTTCTTTTTCTTCTATTTTTGCCGCTTTCCAGTTTTGGACTATTGTTTGAAGATTCTAAACATTGTACGCGAACAATCTAACCAATCTGATAAAATTTTCGGATGATGTGGAAAAAAATGCCAACCAAATTCAAAGGAAATTTGATCATGTTAAATAACAACCGAATTAAAATAGGTTAATATTGAAAAAAGGTGTTAGAAATAACGTTTAAACGAAAAATCTGAAAGGCCTTGTGGAATAGGCTTGTTGCCAAAAATTAATTGATTTTTTTTGATGATGATGATGATACCCCATGGAAACCATGGTGCCAAGTACAATAGCACTAAATGCACCATAAACGATAATTTTGATCACAATATCAAAGAGGATATTGTTTGAGAAAAATTGTTTTGAAAATTGGAAATCAATATAAATCGGGCCAATGGAATAATAAGTAGTTTGGTCTGCAATCTAATCAAACGATTATTGAATACTAATTAACCAACCAACCAACCAACCATCGTCAACCCTTGATCGATCTAACGGCTTGCTGCCACTTTGGAAGGGATAGCCAAATAGCCAAATATATTATTGATTTTTTTTAACAGTTGAGGAAACATTATCCGTGTGAATTTCCTTTTTGGAAAATTCTACTCCATTGACAGCTAATATGTCTAGTAGGCAAACGAAACGAAACGAAAACGAAAACTGCAGGAGAAAACGCAGACCGAGACGGAGAAAAATCCTGGCTTATTGCCCGAAAATGTTGATGATATTTGGTTTGGTTAGATATTTTCTTTTGGTTGAAAGTTGTTATTGGCAGCAGTTTCTGGCCAAAAAAATGGCCTTGGAAATTTATTATTATTATTAGTATTTGTATAATCATTGACGGGCTTGGCAAACATTTTTGTTTTTAAAGGAAACATAATCTAAAATCTATAGATTTTGTTTTATTAGTCTGTTTTTCTGTTGGCTGCCCGGATAACATGTGTGTGTTGATATAAAGTCAACAATAAAAACAAAATCCATGGTAACGTCAAGAATCGATTCAGAATGCCGTTAAAACTGGCAGGAAAAAAATATATTTGCTTGGGGTTATGGATTCAAATGTTTTGAGAACAAAATTAGTTCCGTATAGTGAAATATTTCCTGTGGGATTCAAAATTGACATGCATGGTTCGATAAAAAAAACACCATCAACTAATGAAGGATATTTCGAAACAAAACATAATCGATTCCGGTATTCAATACTATTGAATCCGTTTTCAAATCTGAAGAATGAACAAATCAAATTTCGGCATGATTAACCCCATCTATTTTTGAAGAACGAAATTGCTGAATAGAAATACCGCCGCACATATCGCCATCTAATGTCGGAAAAACAAAACAATTCAAAAAATCATTGCATTCTTCGACAACAGATGGCGCTCATCAACTCAAACTTGGTTTGGTTTAGTTCTTTTAACAAGCACTAGATGGCGCTTGATTGAAGCTCTTTTTTTCGAATTCAAGCGAAGAATATGAATTGGCCAACTTGAACCGCTAATTACAATTTTCGTTTGTTTGTTTTCAAAGAGATTTACTTGCACTTTTCTTTATTATTCTTTTTCTTATCTGTTTTCGACTATTTCCGATTTGGTTTTTTGTTTGTTTGTTCGCTTGTTCGTTTATTTGTCTGTGTGGTTGTGTCAAAACCGTGGGGGGGGGGGGAATCCATAATAATCCCGGACAAAACTTATGGGCGAACAAGAAAGAAGACCGATTTTTGATGATTGAAAATAATCGTCTTTTTTATTTCCTTTTGTGTTTGCCGTCAGCGTGGGTTTTCTGCTTTATGGTGGTTGTGGAATAGGAAGCAAAAGCAAAAGATTGTCATAATTTACCTTCACAAACAAAGCTTCTGGGCAGAAACGAGAGAGAAAGAGAGAATCCATTTGTCTTTCCCATCTTATCTCATCAAAATTGTTTGCTTGTTTGCCTGCTTGCTTGAATGCTTTGTCTTTGGTGGTTTGAATTTTCAAATCTTGGCGCGCTATATATTGATTTTTGCCAGTGCTAGCTTGTGTGTATGTAACTATGCCATTCTTATTCCATAATTTATGCATAAAACAACGATGTTGTTCCTTGGGCATTGATGATGTCGTCGCTGATGATGATTGACGGCATTAGAGCATCTAGATAGCTAGATAGATGGATGGATGGATGGGATATAGATCCGGTAAGAATCCTACACCACCGCAAAACAAATGCAAACACACAAATGAGAGAATGCATTTAATGGATGATGGTTGATGGTTTTTTTCGGGTACCGCTAAAACAATGTTCCGATGTCTTGTTGTTGGTGGAAACTTGGTTCATGTTTTTTGTTTTTTCGTTGTTGTTCGATTGAAGAATATTCTTGATTCTCTAAATTTACCATAATCATCATCATCATCATCATGAGTAGTGGTGGTAGCCCCGATAGCCACCAAGCAACCAAAAACCAACCAAAACCAAAACAATTCCCAAACAGATAACCAGCCTAAATTGACATACAATTTTGCATATTGAACAAGGATGCAAATCACATATTCCCAAAAATTCAAGTCACACCACCATGATCATCATCATCATCGGTAATCACACGGCTGGTGGGCCGAACCATTTCAAGGCATTTGTTCTGCCCCTTGTTTCAGTTCCTGTTTCCAGTGTTCTCTTATTGGTCAATTATGATGATGATGATTATGATTATCATTATCATTGTTATTATTATTGTTATTATTATTATTATTATTATTATAAATTTGATTTTGATATCTTAATTGTTATTGGTCCGGGAGAGCGGGACCACGACAAATTAAGTCAACGAATCAGGATTCTGCACTTGTCGATATTATCATGTGTCTGTCTTGTTTTGGTGATGTCAGTCATGATGTCTGTCCATTGAATTATTATTATTATTATTATTATTGTTATGATTTTGTGGTTGTTTGCCTTGGCATGTTTGTGTAGGCCTCAATATACCTGTATGCATGTGTATATATGTGTGTGTACCTGGATGGATGGATGGATGGATGCATGGATGTAATTGACCTGTACTGTCCTTTTTTCCCCCGTAGATATGTGTGTGTTGTCTACCTGTCTTCACATGTGTGTGTGTGTGTTCCTCCTGGAGCATTATTATTATTTCATCTAATTTCATCTATTTTCCTATTTGATCCAAACCATGATAGACGACGACGAATAGGATGAATGAATGAACGAATAAACGAATGAACGAACGATGTTTTTTTGTGTGTGTGTGCGGTTTTCGTTTTCGCTACTTTTCCATGCTAACCTTTCCATGCTGAATTCCTGTTTCTGTTGCTTTCTTTTGCTTGGCATTTTTGTATAACAGCACAAAAAAAATATGGAAAACACATAACACCACCAAATATCCAAATATGGCCTTTGCCATCTCTCTCTCTCTACTCTCTCCCTTGTCCACCAGGCCTTTGGGTTTTTTCTCCATCTTCTTCTTCTTCTTCCTCTTGATTCGTACAGCACATCCACATCCACATATCCAGGCCATCCATCAGCAAACAACAACAACAGCAGACCAAAAAGAACAAGAAACATGTTTGAAACATCTTTCTAAACATACACACACCACCACCAACACCATTGGCCAAACATAGGTGAAATTCCTGGCCAAAGGAATTAATAATAATAATAATAATTGAATTATTCAATAATCACATCATTTATAAATTATGTATCTGATTATAAATTTATTTCTTTTTCCCTTTTTTCCCTTCCCCCCGCACTATCTTGCATAACAATCAATATGTGTCTTGTGTCTTTTTATGTAGGTTTTGGTCTGGATTCTCTCCCCCCCGTATTTTCCTCTGTTTGATTTGAAGGCCTTATTATTATTTAGATATGAAAAATAGGCAAGTTATCATCATCATCATCATCATTATTATTTTTGATGATGATGATGATGATGTGATGATTTTGTTAAGGTAAATTTGCAAAAGGGAAGGAAAGAAAGAAAGATACATATCTGTCAATCAAACACGTTACGATTTGATGGGTGGTCTCGATGTATCTCGATGGTCTCGCACACACTACACTGTTGCAGTGCAGTGTTATACTGGGCAAAATAATAATAATGGGCGGATAACACACACACACACACACACCAAGCATCTTATCACATCATACAAGGCAATGCATAAGGAAGCTAGCTTTTCTTCTCTCCATTCCCATGGCCATCATCATTAAATTTATCTATTTTTTTTTTTGATTGAGAAAAGCCAAAATTCATTTGGTTCCTCCTCTCCTCTCCTCTCCTCTTCTCCTTTCCTTTCTCTTCGCATGAGGAGGGGATCTCCGGGATTCACCTACGCTCGTAGGTTGGCTCGCTCGATGGCTCGTTCGCTCAGGCGCGCGCGCCATCATTTAGTTTGCCGGCCAGTTCATGCCTCCAATAGCCAACGCCAGGAGGGGATGCTCTCTATTGATGGATTCCAAGGAAAAAGGATGCGCAACCAATCAGAGTGATGAAAAGACAAACATCAAACATCAAACATCAAATCAGAATTTTCGGGATTGTGCATTTATAAATAAAAATATAGATGATAATAATAATAACAAAAACAAATACGGGATTCTATTTTGTTGGTTTGTTTGTCTGTTTGCTTAATGTATGAATTCTAAAACATCAATAAAAAAACATCGAGCAACCAACCAACCAACGAGCACTGGACAGGTTTAATCAAAATTGGCCAAATAAAATGGCCAAACATTCTCTTTTGATTCGCTCTCCCTCTCCCTCTCTTCAACTGTATCACATGTTGGCATGTTGTTCGTGCCATACTTGGATTGAAAACATTCCATTCACAAAAAGTAATAATAATAATAATAATAACAGCAATAATATTCAACAACAACAACAACAACATTTACCTGGGTGCAAGTGTTTGATGTTTGATGTTTGATTACCTGTGTGAATGCCAGAAAAAAAGTGAGATGGCGAGAAATGGAGTATCATCATCACTTTATTATTAGTATTATTATTATTATGCTAAATCACCTGTCCTACCTGTGAATTTGTCTGTTTGTTTGTCTGGCCAGAAAGGATACACACACACACACACACACACACAGACATACAGAGACAAGGTGATCCTGGCGCCTGGCGCTTTTCTCACCTGAGAGAGGGAAAAAAGTATCAAGTTTATTGCCAATCAATCAATCAACACCATGCCTGGCACTTCCAGAATCCACTTTAACATGAGATTACGTTTTCCCAAAGCCAATGTTGGTTAGCACACACACACATAAATGATATCCAGGTACCAGGTATTCAATCAATCAATTCCGTAGTGTTGATTTAGAGTCTAAACGCATTTTAGACGATCAAGCACAGCTAGCTACAATGTCAAACAACGTTGGACGATGTTGGTGGTGATGAACCGCCAACAATAAGGAAGCGCCGGGGATTCGCTGAAAAAAAGGTGTGGCCAATCGGTTATGGTGGCCCTTCACCACCAACGAAATAATATGGCTTCAGGAAATTTATGTTTTGGCAGTTCCAGGTACCCTGAAAAACGTAAATGGTATGAAATGAATGAATGTTGCCCTTTCCTCCCGGTGTGAACACGAGAACACCAGTATGAGTGGATGTAGCAAAAATGTAGCAAAAATGTAGCGAAATATTTGAAGAATTCCCTGAATTTCTCATTGTATTTGTTCTGTTTTTGGAATGATTTCCAATTGACTTGACATTTGAGAAGCGAAAAAAAAAGAATAAAGAATATGGATGGAATAACTAACAACGACAACAACGACAACAGCAACAGCAACCAAAAATTCTTTTGATTCTTTTGACAAATGATATGATTTCAGAATTCTGGAGAATATTCTTTTTTTTTGCAATAGAAACATTGTGTGTCACCACCGTCGTGTGTGCGAACAACAACCCGTCAAGCTAAATTAAAAAAGAGCCTGAAAAAAAAATTGGCGCGCATTTCCGGTTATTCCCTGATTCTCTTAGTATTTGCACAATAATAGAATGCACATGTTTTAGCTTGTTTTTGTTGTTGGATTTTACTATTAAGCAATTTTTTTCTCTGTTCGCAGCTTTCATTAGTTTTCATTAGAATGTCAGTGTGCTCCAATGGTGGTTATAAATAGCAGCAACAAATACACACACACACGCGCGCACATTCCCTCCCACGATGTCATCCATTTTGGATTCGGATATAATCACTGTAAAACACTGTTGTTGTTGTTGTTGTTGATGATGATGATGATCATCATGGTGTTACCAGTGGGTAAGGGGAAGGGGAAGCAAATCCTTCTTCCATAATCAAACACCCAAAACCAGGATTCCGCCAGTATCTTCTCATCACTTCATTCATTATGGTTCAACATGTTTTAGGGCCAACGAATAAAAAAAAACGACACGAGCAACCACCAACATACTGTGTCCCGTAGAGGATTTTTTTGATTCACAACCAGAATGATTCACATTATGATTTATTCTATTTAGCTTTTCTCTCTCTTTCCCTCTCTCTTTCAGTTGGTTTGATGACTAAACTCTTGAAAAATATCCGAAACTAAAATCTGTTCTGTTGCAAAGATTTATGATGGAATTTGATTGTAATTTGATTGTTACCACCATAACAACATGTTCAATGTTTGCTACCGTTTCTGGCCACCATCATCAATTGTGTGTGTGCGTTGTATCCTTGTTCTTGGCCTTAGAACAAATGAATGCCATTGGTGTGGAGCAAAACGTTGGTGCGAAGCGAGCATAAAAAAATGAAATCATCAAACCAACCAGAAAGGAAAGCAAGAGAGAGAGAGAAAGAACAATGGATAATAACTGTAGATTGAATAATAATTTAATGAAACAACCATGAACCACCACCAACAACAAATGGTTGGTTGTATGTGATGAATATTTCAAACAACAACAGCAAAAGCGAAAGTTGCATGTGGAAACAACAGTTGAATTATGCTTATGCACCAGCATCAAACTATGCCCAGAACATACCAGCACACGCACACGCACGCGAACCATATTTTGTAAAACGGAAAGAATAATTTTCATCATCATCATCTTTATTAAATCCTAGGGCCAAATATTCAAATTAAGATATCATTTATGGATCCTGAGGATTCAGGATTCCTGGAATACCTTTCTAACGGCTAGAATTTCCGTTAGAATGGTTCCGTTAAACTATTATTGGAAAGGGAATGATACTAGTTGAACCATATAACTGAACCGAAGAAGTGAGAGAGAGAGAGAGAGAGAGAGAGAGAGAGAGAGAGAGAGAGAGAGAGAGAGAGAGAGAGAGAGAACTGTGTGAACAGAAGCTGCGATATATTTTTTTTTGTTTCGTTGCACTCCAAAGCAAGAGCTGAATAACGTAAAAAAATAATGAAGAAATAGCAACGATGAAAAAACAAGCAAACCCACACCACCACCGATTCTCTCCGCTTATGCACATACACACACACACACGGATACCATTCACCAAGGGAGCAAGATAGAGGGAGAGAGAGAGAGAGAGAGACCGCGACGAACAGATAGAGAGGAATAACATGGCTTCCATCCTCATCATACTCTTGTTGGATGCTGAACGGTGCGCATCTCTATCTTGCTCTCTCTCCCTATCTCAAGAACCAATCTGCATTTCTTCTTTTTTTTTGTTTTTTGTCGTTTTGATTCAATGCTTTCTCGATTGAAAAATGTAATTTTTCATCTTATTCCGCGCAGCATCCTGATCATCATCCTGATCCTGATCCTGATCATCTTGATACTGATCATCCTGATCATCATCGTCGCCAATAGTAGCTGACCGTACGGCATTCTGCGAACAGACTGACAGAAAGAGTTAGAGCGAGAGAGAGTGGAAGAGAGGAAGGAAGGAAGGAAAAAACAAAACAAAAATTCAAATATTTTCTAAAAAAGAACCGTTATGTGTGTGTGAGTGTACGAGTGTGTGTTTGAGGTGCCAGAATCATGCATGAAAATTAATATTTTCCAATCAATCACATCAATCAACAACTCTTCTTCTTCTTTTTCTTCTTGGCCAAGCGAAATAATAATAATAATAATAATAATACCAAACGCAAGCCTTTTCCTCCGCGATTTTCCTCTTTTTTCTTGTTGTTTTTTCGTGTTACTAGAAGCTTCATTTTTCTTCCTCTTTTCTCTCTTTTTTCGTCCTTGGTCGCGCCGGGATTCAAAGCCGGGAGCGTTCGGCGGTGAATCCACCTTTATTTCGAAGAAGAAGAAGAAGCTGCAAACAAATAGAAATCCACATTCTACAGAAAAAAGAATTAAGCGAAGAATCTTATTATTTTTTTTTTTTTGATAAATTTAATCCTCTTTTTTTGAGGATTTAACTTTGGTTTTTTTTTCGGTGCGGCCGGCCACCTGTTTGAGGTTCAATTCAAGGTGTCTCCCTCTATCTCTCGTTCTCTCCCGGCGATCGTTCGACAAATCCTTCCTCTCCTTTCATCATTGATTGGTGTTTCACCATCCCGACAACGAAAAAAAGAAGATCACGGATGAACACATCTCGCGCTCTGATAGGATTGATTGAACGTTGAACGTGGAAAAAAAATCTACTAAAGTATTTCGGTGTTCGCCGTTCTTCGCTGGAAATTCGTGTGTGTGTTGATTTGAACAAAACGACGACAACAACAGCAAAAATATATATTAAATCCGTTGGTGTTTGTGCTATGCAACCGGTGATGGTTGATCAATGTTCTCCCCGAACATAAATGTTACCTAGGGGATGTGTGCCTGTGCCTGTGTGTGTGTGTGTGCTCCAAGTCTTGGTGGTGCATTAGTGGTTGTCTGGCGGGCATTGGTATTTTTTTTCTTTGATTTTTTTCGGGGCTCGTTCGGTGAAAAACTATCTGTTTTTGGTTCAAACCTGCAAAGCCTTTCCAACCTCTTTCTTTTTGGATTCGATCATTCAAACCGTGAGAAATTGATTCAATCCGGGAAATTATCAACTCCAAAGCACGGAGAGAATGTGCTTGAAGCCGAATCATTTTTTTTTGCTTTTCGTTTTTTTTTGATTTTAAATAATAATATAATCCTCTTCGTTCCGATGAACATTTGACAATTATCGCATTCAAGTAAGCGCACTGTAACGAAAATTTTTTTTTTCATCCGCAAATAATTTCCGGATTTCTGTTCGTTGTTCGTTTTGGCAAAAATCAGGCAACCAGGCAACAAGCCAGCTAGCCAACCAACCAGCCAACCACCAACCAAAACGATTAAAAAACTTCAACTGCCGAAAAATTCGTTCTTCATTCATTCATTCAGACATTCATTCATTCGTCTCCATGTGTGTGTTAAGTGTGTGGTATTGTGTTACGTAACGATCGTCTTGAATATTTGCCAAGTTAAAAAACCGACAGAAATAAAGTGGGAGAGAGATAGAGAAAGTGAAAGAGGAGTAACGAGAATCCCTAAATTCTGTACAGAACATTGACATTGATATCAAATAAATATTATTCTTAACGCCCATATGCAGAGAACTTTGTCGCTCGGTTCCGATAAGTCAATCAATCAATTCGGGCTCTAATTCGATTGGTTTCAAACATCATCGTCAACATCATCATCATCATCATCACTATTATTGTTTTGCGGTAAGTTGAGCTTTTATTGTTCCAATATTTTATTTCAGAAGCAAGGCGACAGCATCCAAAAAACAATAATAATAGCACCATTGAGTATAACCCGAAATTGCCTGGTCTGCTGGCGCGACTCTTGCGATTCTCCAGACGTGTGTGGATCTTCATCTTCTTTTTCTCCTTTTTTTTATTATTGTGTTCAATTTTCATCTACCAGAATCCTACTAACCATTTAGTTGGGATATTGTAAATGGATTCTAGTGAAATGGCGCCCTAAGAGAAAATTATAGAGGTAGAGAGAGAGAGAGAAGGATTCGCCAAAGTGTTTTTTCTTTTTTTTTATCTTCTTCTTCTTCTTCTTTTTAATTCTCTCGTGGAACAATTTGTTCCAATTGGCTTCCCGACTCAATTAATTTGTAAAATAATGGTGTTTCCGCAAGTATATAATGTTGGAAAGCTGCTGCTGCTGCTGATGCTGCTGCTATTATCATTGTTATAGTTGGCAGAGAGAACATTGTCCAAAATATACACTATTAGCCTGCGCAGGGTTGAGCAACGCACAGCCCGCGTCAAACAATTTTGTTCAGCCCATCAAGCATTTTTAAACAGGAGACGAAGCTGTATTCCTCTCTCTGATTGGTCCATCGCTGATGATTTGATCCGATGACGAGACCCACTATAAACAGTAGAAGAAGCTGTATGCCTCTCTTTGATTGATCCAGCCCTGATGATTCGACCCGATGACGAGACACACTATAAACAGTAGAAGAAGCCGTATGCCTCTCTCTGATTGGTTCATCGCTGATGATTTGAACTGGCGACGAGGCACACTATAAACAGTAGAAGAGGAGGTGTATTTCTGTTCTGCTGTTCAGCGATGCCGTCGTAGGTCTACATTCGATACTACGTTATGGGCGGCCCGTCAACGGTTGCTCACCACTGAGCAAGCATATCAAATCGAGCTAAAGTGATTTTTGTGTAATTTTTGAAATTCGCCCATTTCAATTTGTTTCCGCCAAGCGTAATGTTATGCATAAGCAACCATTACCGATTTGAATACAGAACGGCGCAAAAAATTCATTCCAATTGGAACGATAAAAATAAGGATGACAATAATAATTATAATCATAATCATTATCAGCATGCCAGCATCGAAACCACTAAACCATGAGAATAATTGAATTATAGGCCTAAGGGGTTGTAGGCCCAAGCTCGCTCCTCCCATTTCCACTCCCATCTTTTTTTGATGGTGAGCGGAGCATTCACAAAATCCGTTCATTGTAATTCCTCCTTCAATCCATCTTGCCAACGCCGGATTCGGGCGCGAACACACTTACACACTGCAACATTAGGTTGAATATTTGCCCAATTAATAAATAAATTATTAATTATGTTGTAGTAGGTTTGCATTAATATTTCTTGATGGGAATCTTCTCCGATTGATAATTGATAACATCGTCCGTAAATATGGTCTCGAGTTCTGGTTCAAGGCCTGGCCGGAACAACAATAGCTCAGCTAAACCACCTAAGTACATTTGGTTACTGTTGTTGTTGTTGTTGTTGAACTAGCCAAAACAATACAATAAGGATCGCGCTCTACGCAAAAGGTGCAGGTGTGCGTGCCGTAGATGGATAGTGTTTCAATTATTCACAATTTTTTTGCGCCTTGCTTTCCAAAGAAAACGTTTGATGAATTGCATGCGTGTGTGTGTGTGTCTGTGTGTGTCCGGCTAATACAAAATCCATTACCATAATGGTATATCTACGGGTATTAATTTGGGACGTGGATTCAGATTTAGATCCCGACGACCATCATTCTGCTGATGATGGCCAGTAGTAGAGTATACAGTAGCATAAGCTACAAAGCACAGAATAAGCTCAATTCAAGGTTGGATTATGTTTCGGAGTGTTCCTGGCTTCACTCTTCACCACCACCACCACCACCACCACCACCAACAACAACAACAGTTCAACAACTTTGTTTTTCTTTCCGTTTCGCAATATCGTTTCGTATCTCGAAAAACATCTCATTATCGCCCATCAATGGTGTTGTTGTTGTTGTTGTTGTTGGCGCTGGCGCCCGACACTCGGCGGGCGCGATGATCATCATTACCATCCAGAGTATGTGATCCTATGGATCTCGTTTTTTTTTTCGTAGCTCCTCTTCAAGCTTCCGAATGTTTGATGGTGAATGATGAGAGGTTGTTCATCAAAGTTTCAAGTGCTGGCCATTGTTTTCTTTTATATTTTATTAATGTCTTTTATTAGAATGCTGCCGAGATTTTTGATGCAGATGCTGCTCATTCTTGTTCATTCTTCCTAGTTTAGCAACAATATTAATGAGATTGAGATGGCCATCATCATTAATATTGCTTGTTGTTTAATTATCGTTTTGATAACAGCATCTTTGAATCTTCTTGGTCGGGGCACGTTTTTAACCTTTTTCCGCTGTCCATATATACAGTAACTGTAGAACCCGATTGAATGTTTCCGCTAGATTCCCGCCAAGTTTTTGATGTTGGTCTTTCAAATATCATGTCAATCAAATCAAGAATCAATTTATAAACATACACACCCACACTTTGGTTGGTCTATTTCTTTCCTGGCCAATTGTCTTGAAGATATGTTGTTGCCAAGATTATCTTCGCCCAAGCCAAACTCTCTTTGGTTCATATAATCACGTCCACTATTAGTTCTTCATTTTTTTTCGATAAACAAATCCAGTTATTCGTTTGCACATAATACACTCTAGAATCTTGGACGACGACTGTGCAAGGAAGCAATCAAACGCCGCCAAAGTTTTTCTGGTATTTTGTTCATGTTCTGTTCTGATCATTTCATCTGGTGGTCACAGTTGCACCAAAAGAAATATACTGATTGATTTGGGTGTGTCCGGGCGTTTGTGTTGGTTGGTTCTCTACTAGCATTATGTGTGTTGGTGTGTGGTAGGTTAGATCTGATGTTCTTTAATTCGTGTTTTTGCAATATAAACTCGATGAACCTGAACTGAATGCACATGAAGCATGTTCACGGTCTAGCTAAAATCCCGAAGAAAAACAAAAATTCCCAAAACCAAAATAAGAA
This sequence comes from Amerodectes protonotaria, assembly GCA_025882695.1. Classification (NCBI taxonomy): domain Eukaryota; kingdom Metazoa; phylum Arthropoda; class Arachnida; order Sarcoptiformes; family Proctophyllodidae; genus Amerodectes; species Amerodectes protonotaria. The sequence continues at coordinate 71,412 of JAOZJS010000036.1, read as the reverse complement.
ATTGTTGAAACAAAGCCACCACAACCGACCGACCGAACGACCAACTAACTATTCAATCCAACAATAACAGGCACATATGGAATTTCCAAGATTGTTTATATAATCCAAACAATCTACACCACATTGGAGAAATCCAGCTGCCAAACCATTATTTTTGGTTTGGTTCAATGCTAACATGCTTGCTTGCTAGCAAGCCACCAAGAAAAAAGCCAGCCAACCCCGAATGATCGATAATATCCAACAAATATCCAGCAAATAATATTCAGTTGAACACTACAACAACAAAAAATGGATGCCATCAATTAACCATCACCAACGCCGATGCTGTTTGGTCGATGTTGTTGTTGTGGTGGTTGTTCTTCAAGACTGGTTTGTCTGAAGAAGACGAAGAAGAAGAATGTCCATCAAACATAACACCCCACCACTGGATATAATGATGATGATCCCAGCATTATATCGTTTTTGGGTGATGGACGATTTTGTTGAGCACCGAAACAAACAGGATTAAAATGTGAATGTGCCGCATAAAATGAGATTATCTTCAATCATCCAACATGTTTAATCCTAAATAAAAATGGCCAAAAAAACTATTTCTTTCCAGATGGTGGTCGCTGTGTGCATGGTTATACAAAACGAAGGCCAATCCGGATCGGTTTAATCCTTTAACTATCTCTCTAGATTGGTGCTTGACCTTAGCAATTTTTTTCTTCATCCTAGTTTTACAATCATTAAACACAATCAAGAATGGTAATCCTTCATTTAATTCCAGAGCTCATTTCCTTCTGGCCTCCATATCACCATGATCCAAACACAAAGTACGTTCGTGTGGGGGGTATTAATTATATGGTGAAAATTTTGTATGCCATAAAACAAAAAACAGGAAGAAAGTGTATTCTAGTCAAGTGGTTTGGAAATTAAACTTGAGTTTGTATGCCAAGGGGTGTAAACCAAGCACGCGCCCTTCGTACATCTTTTCGTTGACAACACTTTCTGAAGGAGGTTCCACTTTATGATGATGATGATGACGGTGGTGCTCGTCATCATCACATCAGTTTTATGATTGGTCGATTGGTTGGCTGTCATTGCCGCTTGGTTGGTTGATTGGTTCGCGATTGGTTGGTTAGTTGGCTGGTTGGTGTTTTGTTTTCTTTATTTTGCATAGCAATAAATAACGGGATTTCTAGATCAATATCATGACATCGCCATCGTACAAGTGTGCATGTTAGCATCCGACATTTTTTTTGTTCGAGCTCTTGTTTTCCATCCGGGTGTTCAATTCTGTTTGACGTGTTTTCGATGTTTCCCGAAGAAGAAGAAAAAGAAGAAGAGGAAACAGTAAAAGCAAAAGGGAAAGAGGATTATTATAATTGTTTAGGCGAAAAATAAAACAAAAAGATAAACGCGCATCTAGTCTAGATCATATTTTCTGGTGCACCACAACAACCAAAATGATCGTTGATGGTTTGTTGATTGTTTTTTGAACAAAAGCAAAACCAACTAGATAAGCATGGAAGCAAACGAGAATGTTTCCGATTATTTCATGGAAAATGTTGTTGAATCCATGGCCCATAAATGCCACAAAATCATGAAAAAAGCCAACAATCGACAACAATCCTTCATGATTATATAATATGGTTCTTGGAACATAATTAAACAGGTTCATTGACACAATGTATTCGTGGATGATATTGTTTTTGGATTAAAAAGCGGATGTGTTTGCCGGGCAACCCTAACAACTACAACAACATCAGCAATACAAAAGGGAGCGAATCCCAAGAAGTGTTTCACATCTCTTTGCCCTTTTTTTTCGCGCGAACGATCGAGGAATACTTTGGGAAAATGAACACATTTCCAATGAAAACAATCCTCTCTCTCTTGCACACATACACGCATAAACATTCACATTCACTTCGGGAATCAATCGTCGTTTTGTTTCGCTTCTAATCTTGTTCAATATTTCGAATTTCACGCTATATGCAATGTGTGAAATTGGATCAGTGGAATGTGGAATAAAAAACCTCGAACGAATTTCTTGGAAAACAATTATAAAACAGCAAATTTAAAATCGTTTATTTTATTTTATTTTCAACATTAACCAAAGCACAATTCAAATTGCATAATGAGGATTCGAAAATCATATTTCAATATTCATACAGCGAAAGTTATTCTTTTTTCTCCCTATAAAGCAACCAACCATAATGGTCTGTGATGCGCACATTACCATCACCAATGTGCTGTTTTTGATTGTTCCCGGTTTTCCCGTTCCGTTGTTCAATATTCAAATTCAACACATGCACTGCATGATTGCATAATGTTGTAATTAAGATTATCAACATTTTGGAAATTTTATTTTTAAAAAGCCGGGAAACAATTTTGTGTTTTCAATGGTTTCTTGTCTTGTCATTTTGTTCATTCGTTGGTTCGTTTGTTTGTGCAGTTTGAAAACTGTCTCTCTCTCTCTCTCTCTCTCTCTTTCTCTCTCAAACATGCACGACGCTATCCTCCTCCAGGACATGGTGATGATTGCCCGACCAAGATATTGGAGAACGAAAAACTGAAAATTCTCGACGTACAAGTGTGTGTGATGATGATCAGTGTGTTTGTTGTTTCTATGTTCTTTGATGGATTTGTGCTGGTGTGTGTGTGTGTATATACCAGAAAATCTGTCCCGAAAAGTGTGGTGTGGTGGTGGTGATTATAATGATGATAATGGTCGCACATGTTTTTCGGCTCAACATTTTTTTGTTTTGGGATATTATTTCGGTCTCGGTTTTGGTTTCTATTTTCATTGCTGTGCACGTTTGTTATAAGCGTGTGTGTGTCTAGTGTGTGCGATTAAATAGACATAACAATCATCATCATAATTCTCGGCAATTCGAAAACAATATTAAATTCAAGGTTGATCAAATCATCGTTTCACCATAAACAAAAACCTTTTGTGGTGACCTAAATACTTCGGTTGTTGATGATCAAGCAAATATAGATCATCATCATCATCATCCACCAAAATTGTGATTGTTTTGGCTATGTGTTGCACCTGATTCGCTTCCGGTAACCGAAGGTGTTCGAACCAGAATCCCAGAGCAACCGCAATCCAGTTTGTGTCATATCTGTGTCAGGTGCCGTTTTCATTGCATCGCATTATTATTGCTAACAATCTGCTGTTCATAACATTTGTTTTAACCGGGATCATTACAATTGGGAGCTACATGAAATCCCGGTGATGATTTGTCATCATGTGATCACAACCACCAATTTGATGCACACTGTTGGTGCGACCAACAACACTATACCACTATTCGGTTGTGCGCACATACAGCCATATTTTCTTGTTGGTCCGATGGGTAATTTCTGTTCAAGGCGATTATTTACACCGAAGATGGTCTCGCTGGGTGTTTAGATTATTAGATTATGTTTGATGAACAGCCCAAGAATCCTCATTCACACTGTATTAAACGCCTGTGTGCGTGTGTGTTGTGTTTGCACTGTTGTTGAAGTTTCACACGATTTTCTGGTTCCCAATTCTAACACCAAAGCAAAAGTGTTGTTTCATAATCAGAAAACAGTAATCCAACGCCCAGATATCCAAGGCTGGCCAAAAACCAAAGCCAAAACCAGCCCCAGAAAACAGAAAAATATAAATCAAGATTCTGGTTTTCAGTTTAGATCCAAAATTGAATTATAATGGCGGGCGCGATAAATGTTATTTTTCCAAGTATTCTTTGTTTCTGGTGATGGTGGTTGTCGTTGTTGTTGTGGTTTTGGTTGGCGGTTTCCCGGGAATACCACCAGAATCCTTCGGTAATCATACCAGAGCTTGTGATTGATGAAATTACATATTGGCTCTGGTTCTTTTCTCTGGTTGGAACCTCACGAGAGTTCCAAGAAATTCGGTCACGATCCATCATCCAACAAGATTGTTGTGGCTCAAAGTTTAATTTTCTTTTATTTTATTTAATGTTTTGAAATTCTAGCCAAAAGTACCCGGATAGAATTGGACAAAGGTCAGTAATTTATACGATGAGATTTATTTATTGTGTATTTTCAAAAAGTGCGGGCAATCGTGAATGGTCAAAAAAAATCCGTGGTAATCCTGGAAAATCATTTTTCTTCTTTTCCCTTATCCTAATGATGTTGATGGTAGCCACACAGTGGTTGACCACTGGATTTTGCGGACTGAAAACTGGTCGCGTTAAACAATAACATTTTTTTATAGCTTATGTCATATTTCTTATATTCCACATGCCACATTCTTGATGCGACAAAGCAACCAAACAACCAAGCTGTCTGTTTGAATTTACCTCGCTCGCACACACAAGCCGACATACGATCTGTTCAGGCGTCCATCAAGACGGTACCTGCAGTTCAATCGTGGTATGGTATGGAGATAATCTGTTTTAAACAGGAAAAAATTCCTTGTTTTTTTTTTCTAATGCGCTTGAAATGATTCAAACTGACGTTCGGTTCTCGGTAGTTTTTTGAGGAAATAGCATAAAACCGTTTTGATTGGAAGAAAGAAGAAGAAGATAAAGTCTTTAACCAAGGTTTTGGCCTTTGGCCATCCATACACCTTGCAATGCATGTTCTACACTCGTACACACACTCGCACATACAAAAAGAATCGGCGAGGTGATTGGATTCGGCAGCCTCGACCGGCATCTTTGAGTTTTTTTTTTTGCTATCATATTTGCTTTATGATAATTTCGTATAATTACCAACGAAAATGATTAAATAATCATGTTACCCGAATGTTATTTTTATTATTAATTACTGTCTCTGTGTGTCTGGCTGGTTCGACTATGTTATGCGTGTGTGCGTGTGTGTATATGTTTAGATGGTTCCTGATAGAATAGAACAGTGACATGCAAATCAATCAAACTATCATTTTGTGAACGGGGAAATTATTTTGTGTATTATGCATGTCGCGCCGATGGTGCCGCAAGTCCTTCATCAAAGAATATTCATTCAGAATGTAAGCAACCACAACTACAATGACAACAACAATAACAACAACAAACAATAAAGAATGTGCATTATAATGGCTTCAAAGATGCTAAATTTCTAAATTCTTGTTTGACAAATTGTTTCCATCAAAATTGATTGAAATCCTAATCCGAACAGGATGTGTTTGATGATGTTTTGTCATTGGTCGCTTCTTAATTATTAGTATTATTATTATTACTACTGTCATAGTACAGTATCTTCTACTACTTGTTTACGCCTCCTCTTCAACTTGCTAATTAATCTCATTTTAATACACAGACAGATTACAAGCAGCAATAGAGCGAAAAGGGGCAGGGAAGAGAGGGAGTTCAATATAGCTATGCGAACATGCAAACATGGATAGATGAGCTGCTGGCCCATCCCCCTAATCCTCAACTAAAATACACAAATGTACAATGACAATAAGAAAGTTTGACCATGATGATGATGGACCGTAAGAAAAGGGACGCCTTTCCAACATGATAAAATAAAGCAGATCAGCCAATAGCAGTCATCTTGCTTCAGATTTCAGTGCTTTCGCTCTCTCGTTCGCTCGCTCGCTTTATGGGCTGGAAACAATTGATTACTGAAACTATTGTTGAGGAACATGCCCCGACGCGCATGCATTCCATCATTTCACCATTTGATTTATGCTTTTGTTTGCCGAACAAAAAACAAAAATATTAAACGACAGCTTTAGCATCTTCCTCTTTATCCGTATTTGCGATCCACACACACATTCATTTGCGTATGTGTGTGTGTGTGTGTATGTGGGATTCTTGATTGTTTCATCGAAACTTCTTCTTCTTCTTCTTCTTTGTTAGCAACTTTATCAGAATATCCGAAGTATTAGGGCGCACACATTTGTACTTTACCTGTGTAAACATTGGAGCATAATGATTTTGTGCAAATGAATTACCGAAGACATCGTCGGTTTAGTATTGTATTTGGGCGCGCACACACACACATCTACACACATTGGATACAAGAAATAACCAAATTGGGCATTATTTGTTTGAATCCATCATCTTCATCATCATGTTCCATTTTCGGGCTTGACGCATCCAACAAAACGCATCTTGCAACCAGAAGGAGGAATCCTCCTGTTTGCTTGCGGAAAGAAAGTTAGTAGAACCAGTGGCCAATTATCCTCCAATTGGAATGTCCGTCGAGGAGAGGACTTTGGCGGTCGAGGATTCTTGGAATGCATAAATCATCACACACAAGAACGTGGGAATGGATTCGTTCCATTCCTGGAACTACTTTTTTTTTCTTGTTTGTGTGTGTGGTCAACATCGTGGACACACGGCTTGACATTTGTTTGTTTGTTTGCTTGTGAACATCCATCGAAGCGATGATGTTCACTTTTTTTTAAACAAAAAACAAGCGCTAATAAACAAGCACATGTTGTGATTTTTATTGATTTCTGTTTGCATATATCAAAACCGTAAATCAAATTGTCCTGTTTCGGTGTTCCTGTGTGTGTGTGTGACCTGGTCCAAAATTATTCCGAAAACATCGAAAAGAAATCCTAAACACAAACACACTGCTTATACAAAAAGCTTCCAAACAATCCTGTTTACAAGTGGCCAGGATTTTTTTCTGGTGTTAAATCTTCGCTACAATCCCAACATACACACTCAGACACACATACTCGCACACATACTCAAGCAAAGCAAATCAAATCGAAACGAGGGAAACGCAAGAAAAAAAACACATTCTTATGTGTACGGTTGGTTCTGGGCTATTTGTATTCAAACACACATTTGTGCCCAAAACCTATAGGATTTGATTTTCTCAGAATGCGCAGTGTGTTTTGCCCGATCTTCCCTCGAGAGATATATATTACTATTGCGAAATACCCCTCAACCACCACCGCCACCACCACCACCTCTTCTGATACCCCTCACCATATGGTGTACCATACACAACCACACACACACACATAAAAGTATCCAATATCTTTACCTAAACAAAAAACGAAAACTGAAGGAAAATCACCCAACAGATTAGCACATAGGGAACACACTACGCGCGCCAACGGTCAATCGGTGAAAATCTGTATCGGTATTTGCTATGGTTGTTGTTGTTGCTGGAAGACGGTTTGGATTCAGCCAGAGAGTAGTTAAATTATGGTTGCTGATCCGGGTGATGTGATCTGTCTGTATATGTCTCTTCATTTTCTTCTTCTTCGTCTTATCCTGAAGAGAGATAACCCCCAGCACCACCACCATCACCATCAGCAGCAATGGGGTTTTCTTTTGAAACCAGAAAAAGATCCGTAATAATGATAGTGAAAAAAAGATGAGATGAGCAGCAGCTCTTCTTCTTGGAAACGAACCATGTCGAACAAGTCCAACATAGAATTAAGATATTCTCGTTGGTTCGTTCGTTCATTCGTCTGTGTGTTTGTGTTTATGTGTTGCCTGTTGCATCAATTAGACCAATGAACTTTCCAATCCGAACAAAGTGATTATTAATAGAGACAAGTTTGAGACTTCATTTCAAAGAAAAAAGAGCGAGAAAATCAATCGACACTTGTTTTTGGTTTCCAAACCAAAAAAAAAGCCGCCACTAATTCTGTATTCAGAACGTATACACCGCAACAAAACCGAAACACAAAATTGAAAATTCGACCATCATGCTCAACTCGGAGAGGCTCAAAGCTTCAAATTTATGTTTCTCTTGCAAACAACACACTGGGATATTTGATACTTCTTCTGGTTGACTTCGACCACCATTGCCAAGGACCTTCAAGGTCTGGGACAAAGACATAGACAAATGGACCACATGTTCAAGTTTGCGCGGGTTTCTGGTAACCATGTTTTAATTAAAGAAAAAAACACCAATCACCAAATCGCAAAAACCAAAAGTATAATGTGTTTGCTTGATGGTGTTCAAACACATACAACCACCTCAACGCACAGAGCGCATAGCAGATTGTTTTTCGGTCGACAAGTGCACTTCAAAACAGAATGTTTCAGCAAAATTAATACATTATGGCCCTCTAATCATATAAAGTGTGATTGTGATTCTTGATCTTTGGGGTGTGTGGGTGTGGCTGTTGATGTTGGTGGTGGTGGGTGTGGTGATTTAGAAACATTGAAAATACAAAACAAATATATCCGGAATAATACGCGCAACAACGAGAGACAAAAAGCCAGCCAGCCAGCCAGCAGCACGAAATCCTCGAAAATCCAATCAACAAGAAACAGAAAAAGAAGAACAAATAAAGTTAGCGCCAAAATTAAGCCCGGCAAATCTGGTTTACACACTTATCGACTTTTTTTTGCTAGCTGAAATGATAAATGTGGATCATGGTACCGAATGAAAGAATCGACCGAGAGAAGAAGAAGAAGAAAAAGAACATTTAAGCATTAAAAGCAATAAAACTTTTATACCACCTTGATTTTCTTCAATGCTGTGAATTTTGATTCCTTTATGCTCTTATAATTATCATCACCATCATCATCAGCATCATCATCATCATTCTTATGATTCTTATGTTTTTGATGATAATGATGATTACATAATCTTTTAAACATCATCATTACTCGAAATACCCTGGCAGCCAGGTAACAAGGGAGCCCTACCTGGCTGCTGATGCTAGCTGGCGTTTATTTTTTATTTTTTGGCATTCATTTGATTTGATCCTGTCGCCCAGACCAAACAGACCGTAGATAAGCGATGGTTTCATTGCAAGGATTATATTCGCCACCGGTTCGGTCACCGGCCATCATCGGAATTCAAGGTTTTCACTGTTGATTTGTTGCTGTCTTTTGGCTCGGGTTGAGCCTCTGCGTTTTTTGTTTTGAAATTTATTATCACTTTATCTTCTGGTAGGATTTATTTTAGGAGAAAACAAAAATAATTCAAATGTTGTCCGTCCCGGTGTCTCCCGGTGGAGACGTTTGACTTTTCTCAGGATTTCCATTTCATTGTAAATTATCTTAATGTAATCTAATTTCGGATTCCCTTTTTGCTTGTTTTGTTTTCCTTCACCTCCATTCACCTTTACCATTCTTCAACGTTCCTGTCAAGATCCAACCCGTTCAATGTGCTGTGGGCCTTAAATACTGGGATAATAGCTAGTGTCAATCTCTAGTCAACAAATGGTTGTTTGTCGTTGTGGCTGCTGCTGTTGTTGTTTAAATAGTTACCTGAGATAGTCAGATTATTTAGTCGTGTATGACATTCAACTAGTTGTTTGCCCAAGAAGCATTCATAAATGGCCATTTACCTGAATACACCTGTAACGATGATGGTGATCAATGATCATTACCGTTGTGCTATCAACAGTTGGCGACAGCTACAGCCACAGCCAAAGCAAACTCCCAACCAAAGCCATAATATCAAAAATAATCAAAGAACAAAATCTAAATTGTTTGGAACAATTTTTGGATCATCATTACTAATAGCATTAAATTTAATGATTATAATTCCATTGTTGATGTCAGCATTCAGTCAAATAACCCAGGTACAGGCTATTGTTTATCATAATAACAATAACTTGGGTAAGTATCTGGATGGAAATCCGGTTCTTTTGTCTTCCGTGTTTATGTTATGATTATTATGCAACAATATTGTCTATTGTGTGGATTCTTAGCGCTGATGGTGGGCACATTACGTACATATCAAGCATCGGCTTGTGATCAAGAAGATTTAAAATTAGAATGTGATTCGCGTACTGTTGTGAATATAATTGTTGCACAATATGGCCAAATAGTACCGCAAAAATATATGTGCCGATCTTATGCACATCTTCGACCGAACGCCACCATCACGACCACGACTACGACCACCACAACATTGGCTCCGATTATCAATAATAGCCGAACCAACATGACATCTTTATTGCCATATTCGAATAATTTAGCTAAAAACGCGACTACATCACAAGCATTGATGTTGGCCGCGACGGCCACCAACCACGATGATGATAATGTTAATCATGTGACAACATTGAATAGATACCAAAGAGATTTACGGACTAAAAATGCTTCGTCTCAACCACAAAGATGTGCCGAATCCAAACATCTTCGGGTAAGATGTTTCAATCCAGTAGCATTGAAAATAGCCATTACATAATTTAACTTTTAAATTTTTCAATATTTCAGTATAAATTTTTAGTGAAAATTGAAGAAAAATGCCGCGAAAAACATGATTGCAGTGTGATTGTGGATCCGATCAATTTTGGATTCATTCGTGATCCGTGTGCATACGCTGTTAAATTCGCCGAAGTTGCTTACAAGTGCCGACCAAGTAAGCTATCAACAAGCAAGCAATCGCCTTTATATCAACAGGTATTAGCTAATTCTGTGTTTTGTATTCTGTGTTTGTCTATAGATACGTTTGTGAACAAGGTGGTCTGCGAAGGTAACAGTGTAAGGCTACACTGCAACAATGCGGATGATCGTGTGGTAATATTCTCGGCTCATTATGGCGCCACATGGAATGGTGCCCAAGAATGTCCATCCACTGCCATCAGCGCGCTTTATCCAACAATAGTTTCCGGAATGGATAATTTCAGTAATGATAATAATTTTACCAAAGCTTGTCAAGATACTTATGCTACGGAAAGAGCAATGAGATTATGCCATAATACAAATGATTGTACAATATCGGCCAATTTCGAAACATTCAAAATGCCCAAATGCGATCAACGTTTGAATTATTTCCTAAAAGTTGCCTATACTTGTACGTCAAAAAGGTGGATCAATACTAATATTAGGTTTGTTGAATTGGCTCCTCCTACAACCACGACTACGACCACCACAACTACCACAAATAAGCCCAGAACAACCGCCAGCCTACGAACAGAAGTTAATTTGATCAATGATGATGATGATGATGATGGCGATGATGATGAAAATGATGAAGATGACGAGAATGGCCATGGTCATCATCATAATCGTCAAAAACCGAAAAAGGTTAGAACCAAACAAGAAGGTGATCATCGACATAATGGTTTCAATCAAACATCGATCAATACAAACACACATTTGATGATGGATTCCACCAATGGTAATCATTTATCATCAAGGACATCGTGGCGTTCCAGAATGATACCGCAACAGCATGGCCGGGTCATCATCATCGATGGTGAACATGTAATCAATTGTACCGATTTGACCGATCAAATGCAAGTGGTTGGCTTCGTATCCGATTGGATTTCGGCCATAGTTTTCGTTCGAAGTAAGTTCTATAGAAATTCGTTACAAGATCATATTCTGATTCGGATATGTTTTTGGTGTTTAGAAAATCAAGAACGTTTCATTCTTTATCTATTGGTTTCATTATTCGGATCGTTGGCCTGTTTTCTGACCGTATTGTCGGCCCGTTTGTATTATCAGAAAACGATGGCGGTGAAAAAGATTCGCCAAGAACAGAATCTGGTGCCGCATTTCAATTTTGAAGATGATTATGATGATGATGATAATGATGGTGCTGATGATGATGATGATGATGATGATGCAGATGAAGAAGAGCAACACGAGAACAATAGCCCAAGATGTCCGGCTACCATTGATGGTGGCGATCACCGTGTCCACCGTAAAGAATCGGTTGTTCATGATTCAAATGTTAGAAAAACTAGTCCTAAGAAACTAACCATGGCTGAGGGTACCATGGCAGCCAATCCACAAATGGTTGGACTTCGTGATTATAATGTTAGTAATCGAAGACAATCGATGGCCAGCTATCCGACCGTACGTAGGCCACATTCAGGCACTTTGTTACATTCACAAAAACCAAAATCTTCATCGCCCAGCAACACCAGCCATAATAATAATAATCATAATAAACCAACTTGTTCAACATTGGGCCGTACCAAATTCCAACATCCGCAGCACCAACATCATCAACATCAACCATTGCATCAACAACTGCATCACACTGAACATTTACAGGTCACTCAGCCAAAATATTCAACAACGACGATGAGCCAACCGCATGTCACCAATAGTGTCGATTATCGTCAATCATCATCCGCATCAACATCAACGCCCAACACCATGCCACAAACATTACCGAAAAGCATACTTAAAGACAGTAGCGGAAGTAAAAATGATGGACGTAATGTGGTACCACGTGCCACGACTTTGTCGTTGGCAACGGAAACATCACCATTAACACCGTTAACAAGCACCGGTGACACCGCCATTCCTATGAATCAGGTATTTGTATCTGCCGATATAAACAAAAATGTGGGCACACACCTTCCGGACAATCCGGAAATGATGAAAATGATGATGATGACCGACACTAATAGCCAAGTTTATACTAATAGTAGTAATCTGAATGGATCAAACTGGTCATTCAATAGCAATGAGATCTCTTCCTTTGATTTTATGCCACCACCTCCATCGCTACCTTCACAAAAACAATATGTACTACCGCCACAGCCTCCTCCCAGATCCATCACTCAACTATCGGATGTTGGAACAACGTTTGTATTCGAGCCACCATCGGATATGCTATATCAAGTTATGTTGCGTTGTCCTAAATTTCCGGTTCCTGGACAATCTCCCACCAACGCCCTAACAACAACCACAACAACAACAACAACCTCTGCAACAACATCCACCAATAGTCAACATGCTTCGCCATCACCATCGGCATCATCAGCACAGCCCACACAACAATTGTCCTCAATTCTGGAACAATCATCGGATACAACAATTGATCAGGTTTCCCTTAAAACCATGGCTGGAACAAGTGGTATTGTTCACTTACCAACTGAAACAAAGAAATTGTCTAGCAGTTTGGGAAATTTTCTCGTTTAACCCTTTCCTTGTGTCCTAAAATTACAACTGAAGCAACAGGTTCCCATCCACATCAACAGGTGTACATCCAAACGTACGTTTGTGCCTGTATTATTTTTATTATGATAATAATATATTTTCTTGAATTAATTTTAATGAATCTTGATTATTTTCTTTTGATATTGATTCCTTGTATTTTTATCCTTGTTCATCATTCTTCTTGTATTTGATTCGATAAGTATTATTTTGTTAATTTCTCGACTTCAAGTGTATCCTATTCAACATCGACATCATCTTCGTTCAATTCATTTTTTTTCAATGATAAATCGAATCAATTTTTAATACAAATTTACATGTGTAAATCATCCAAAATCAAAGCTTTACATATTTTTTTGAAAAATTAAAGCATTAGACATGAAAACATAAAATCAATGATTTGGTTCATTAATTTGGTTTGTTTTTAATATCATCTTTAACAGGAACAATCACATCTTCATTGTTTGGAGCTGCAGAATCAGCATCGAGGTTGTCAGGTTTGGCACGTTGTTGTTGTTGTTGTTCTTCCACTTCATCTTCCACACGTTTCATATGTTGTTGGACCACCAGTTTGCTATGTTGCAATCGTTGCTGGTCAGAATCCGGATAGTTTTCATTACGGCTAGTGTCCGACTCGGTTAGATTGATTGGGAAAAAATCATTATTATTGCTTTCACTATCGCTTTGGTGTGCAGTGAAAAGACCTTTGAATTTATCATGTTCATTCATATCCAGATTCATTCTGGTCTGTCTATAAGCCATGAATGCTGCTTGGGTATCATAATACCGAGGTACATGGTTGTTAAACATGAAAGGCGGATATGGTCCAATACTTGGTCCTGATCCGATAGGTGCAGTAATAATGGGTATTTGATAGTTTGTCGGGAAAAATTGCCCACCAGATGGATGCTGTTGCGGATTGGAGACCATACTGTTAGCGGACAATGTGTTCAATATGAAATTGTTGGCCATTGTTGGATGGTTAGCCGGCTGCTGTCCGTACGGGCTAGTATTGGCAGCTTGATTCACCACTATGGCCAGATTGGAACCATCACCTGTTGGAATGAATCGTTGTTGATTACTACTGACCACACTGTTTGGTCGACGTTTTTCCATTAAAGGGTTGACAATTTTATGCTCTGTTTGATCGGACATTCCATGCGTAAATGCAAATGTTGAAACTCGTTGATTTTCTTGCATACGAACAGTGTTTCTTGTGTTATTACTACTGTTGGCACTACTTTTGGCCATTGAAATGCCATTCGGCACTGTGGCCGAGATCAATGGATAATGATTAGGCGTTGCTATGTTCGAATTGGGCGACATGAAAGCCATTTGGGTGGCGGCAGCAACCGCTGCAGCATGTTGAACATTGAACGATTGATGATTGGCAGCGGACGGTGGTTGGGAATTTTGGATCATGGCCAATGCATGATATGGATCAACGAATGGGCCACCGGCTATGATCGGTGAATGTATCATGGGCATGGTGGTGGCAGTACCATTGCTGGTGACCAAATGTGGCAAACTCATCTTGAACAAATCACCAGTGGATGTTGATTTTGTGACATTTCCGGAATCACCAACAGTACCACTACCATTATTATGACCTTCGGTCACAATATCCGCACAATGATCGACATCTTTGAGGCGTTTGTGCAATTTATGAGCATATTTACTGGCTATGAATGCTGCTGAAATTAAACTACCAGAAGTATCACTTCCACGTCTAGACCAATTACGTTTTTCTCTCTCTTTACGGGTTTTACGTTTCTGGTTACGGAAATTTCGTTCCATTTGTTCAATGGATTCGAACGATAATTGTTGCTGAGATGCATCGGAAATGGATAGATTTTGCGATACAAACGATGATGATAAAAACATATTGGTGCTATTGTTAGCATCAGTATTGGCATTACCATTGGATGATTGTTGTTGCTGTTTTTTATTAGCATTCATCAAGAACACATCATTACCGCACAATGCGAATCTTCTGTCCAATAGTGTGGAGAAATTTTGCTGAAAATTAGTGGAAACACTCTGCGATTGAGCAGAATTCAGATCCATATCCACCGGATCATTATGGTTGCTAACCAATTGTGGTAGTTCGGCATGGCCTTGTCTGATTTGATCACGTAAATGATATGTTTCCGAGATCAATTCATACGGTTTCAAACGTAATTGTTGTGATTTTTTATTACCATTCACACCGATACCATTGGTGGTGGTATTAAAATGTCGATTATAGAAACGTTTCCAAGTGGAAATGGTGGCACGGGTCCATACCCAGCTTGATATGAGAATATTGCCAAGAAATATGGCCGCCAATTGTATATAGATCATCAATATGTTCGGTGGTTCATATGTTGAACAATTGTCTGGATCATTTGAATAAAGATTCAATCTATTCAAAACATCATCATCATCATCATCATTATAGTCATTGTGGTGAACAAAATCAGTATTGTTGATCGGATAAATTGATCCGGTTTCATTTTTTCTGATCATTATGTTACCAATATTCATATTACAAACAAGATGATCATTGAAATTCTTCAGGTTTTGTTCATTGGTTGTTAATTCATGAATATAGGTAGCAGTGGTGACTAGATATACGATCAAAACGGAACTTGTGAAAAATATGATCCGTATCAATGCCATGGAAATGTTCTTTTTTCGTTTGGCACCATTCTCACATTTTTGTTTGGTACGATACAGCAACAAGATGGTTTGCATTGAAAAATAGATGCCGATCATCAGACCAATGGTTAGCGGTATTATCACAAACACGAATCGTACCATTGGTTTCAAAGAGCCAACAAAACATATTCCTCGTAAAGAATCACCATCCACTTCGCCAAACAACAATATGCACAGGGTCAATATCAATGGTATGCTCCAAGTGGACATGTGAAAATGAAATTTTCTGAATGTCATTTTGACTCCCGTGGACAGTCCATGGAATGTTTGATGGAACACACGAAACAAGTGTATGAACCAGATTAATGAGGCGAACGAAAAATAATATATCAAAAAGAATGATAAACAACAATAGAAGTGGTCCGATTTGCTTGGTTCACCATAACGGATCGTGTTGTTTGGCCGGCAAACAATTTCATCGCGAGTCTTGAAGAATTGAAGGATCCATCCTAAAGTGGACAAAAGTGTGCACATATTCATGTAGAATATGATCAATGTGTAGAAACGACGTTTCAAGCAAGCACGATCAATCATGAACGTGCACACAGCGAATGCATTGAAACAAATGCTCAAAAATGTTCCATAAGCGATCGTTTTCGAGGCTTGATTATGTTGATCTTCCGAATAGATTGGATTGACACAATTCAATGCACAACCATCGAAACCTGGATGCCAAATACGGCGGTCATCGGTGGACACCATTGATGTTGGACATCTGGTTGTTGAGATTGAATTGGAAAACTTCAGATCATTATAATGATTATTACATTTCTTCGGAAACAATTTAGGATTGTCGCATCGTAAAAATTTTGGCCATTCATAATATTGTTCAACGATCCGGCACGGTTCTTTGGTTTTCATGCACATATCGTATGTTGGCAACGTTACACGCAATGTATCATTATCACATTTGGGAAAGAACGATGCACAAAGTATGATCTGCAATGATTTCCAACATTGCGGTATTGATCGTAGACCGATCCATTTTTCAAGATAATCATTTTTATAATCGATCAACGATGTTTTCGAATCATTCGTATCAATTTCAATTGAGGTATGCTTATAAGGTAGTATTATGTCCAAACATTTCTCCGAATTGATCGGCCAACAACGTTTGACTGGTCGATAGCAATTAGAAGGATTGTTCACGTTCTGAAACCAGATGAAAAGATTGATTTTAATGACAAATTTCATCAACTAAATACATTACCGTTAAGGAATAGAATGAATTATCAATGTTGCTCAACAAAGAATCATTGAAACCAATCATGGTGGCCAATATCACAATCAGCATAATGGCCATCGGCCTTTGAAGCTTGAAACCTGAGTTGAATAGCATGATGATCATCATCATCATCATCAATGGATCAGTGTAACTAATACTAAACTAGATAATGTTTTCCAGCGGTCCAAAAGATTTCGGCGTGGCCCAGAGCATGGTTCAAGATTTGAGACCGAACTTACAAACACACCGACGCACATACACCATCCATATTACCAGAATCCCGAAAAGTTCTTCGAAGGCTTTCTTGTTTCAGACACACACACAGAGAGAGAGAGAGAGACATGCAATTTGCTCGAAGACCTGCTCATCAACAGCACAAAGACTTAAACACACCAGCACACCAAATGGCGCGCGGTTGTTGCTTTTCTTCGGGCTGTTGTTGATCCTTTTCCACAAGAATTCAAAGTTTAGATTTGATTTTCGTTTTTTTTTGTTAAACTCCTAACGTGTGAACTGCTAGTATAAGACCCCACATGTTGCGTGCGCGTTGCCAGCGCGCAGTGCAGTTTCGTTGCCAGTTTGATTGGCTGGTTGATATGAGGATTGTACACAACCTACACCAGCACAGTGCGCGAACATTGAACAGCCTTCAACACAGCGACCAGCCAGCCAACCAACCAATCAGCCAACCAACCAATCAGCCAACCAGAAATCAAGTTTTCTACATTGCAGGGAGGGGAGATTGTTTTAGTCACCGCGAATCAAATCTCTGGCTATGTGATTTGTGCATGATCATGTACAGCAGCATATACATGTGCATGTACATAAGCATGAGTGTGCGCCGCTGCCGCCAGTGCCACCTATTGTTGGTGAAAGAAAGCTCAATTCAATCTGCTTGCTTGCTTGAAAATGAATGAAGACATCGGTTCCGGGGAGACATTGCAATAAATTCCTAGATTATTTCGATCGTGAAAATTAAGTTGCCCGGGAGATGAACAAATTAATGAATGCAATTGTTATATGATCTCAATTGGTTTGGATGGCTCCCGAACGAACGAACGAACGCTCCGGATGCCATTAACTGCAGAAATGAAATGGTGTGTGGCACACAACCATTAAGGATGAACAACACATTATATAGAGGAGTTCATCATTGGAATCAATATTTTTCAAGCTATCCATTTGGGGCGCCCAAAGCACAATCGAGAACAACAACATCCAGGCTTAATTCGAATTTTTAGCGCTTCAAGAGTTTCCAGGCATGGATTTCGAAAAATGAAGCAAAAAAAATTAAACGATGAGAATCATCTAGGAACAAGTAATAATGAGGAAGCGAGAGAGGGAGAAAACTTTTGATTGTCATCTTGGTGATCGGTGATTTTGTTTTTGATTTGCCCAAATCAAATCGAGCCTTTCCGGGGAACACACACACACACACACCAGGGGGACAGAGGAACAACGAATGATGAAAAATATGAAAAATCTAATTTAGGGCGTGTGGGTGGATTTGATTCAATTTTGTTGTTGTTGTTGTTGTTGTTGTTTGGTATGCGCGTTCCAAAATGGAGCGACACACACACACACGCAGGCAAGCAAGCAAGCAAATACCGTGCATGGAAAAAGTCCGGTAAAGAATGGTTGTGATTTATAGCACGATTTAGATTCGATTTCGACTTCCAGATCGATATTTTCCTATTTGATTGTTTGTTTGTTTGTTTGTTCGGTTCGGTTCGAACAAAAGTTCGAGCACAAAAAAAAATATCGACATAAGAAGAATGACCAAGATTTAACTTTAAACGGCAACTTTCAAAAGCTTTTTGAACACATCCCCACCAGGCCTCTTTCTTGGGATTCTGGGGAAGGAAACAAGCAGCAGCAGAAACAAAACAAAACAAAAAATCTGGATCCTAAGGGAACAGAAAATGTCGCGTGTTTAAGTTTGAAGTTTAGTTTAGTTTTTTTCCGTCCGTCTATCTCCATCTCTCGGTAGTTGCCCGACCAACCCGATTCCGTTTGTAGTACCAACACACTAAGCAAAGACGACAGCTGGACAACAATTTTGTTGCCGTTGTTGTTGTTGTTGGTGGTGTCATTATTGGCCAAAAATATTGACATTTGACGGGGTCAACATTTTTTGGATCACTTTCTGGATCATATCCTGTGATTGGTGTCGATTTTGTGTAAACGATTACGATTTAGAAGAGCCAAAATCATATTTTCCATTATCTAACTGGCTGATTTTCTTTTTCTTTTTTTCCCTCGTTTTTTTTTCATATTTCGCTTTACTTCGTTTTTGGAAACTTTTGATTTCCCGTTGGTCATCCTCCTCAGAAGTAATCATCGTAACAAGAAGAAGAAGAAGTCGGAAATCCAAGATCGTCCAACCAATAGAACAGCCCAGGATTAATCGGATGAAGAATTCAAAGTTTTCATTTTTGTTGGTTGGTTGGTGTCCACCCGAAAAATAAATAGACACACATAACGATTTAGGCTCATTGCCTTGGTCTATTTATTTATGGCATTTTGGATAAATCCAATTTCTGTGTTCCAGAGTTCCAGAAAAAAATTGGCATTCAATATTTTGTGTGCCACACACAACAAACATTGTTCACACACGCATCACGATTCTCAATCAACCATATAGTCGGGTAATGTTTTTTCCTTGCCTATTTCTTAAATGTCAAAATTCCTGGAACTTTCAGAAGAAGAAGAAGAAGAAGAGATCAATTATGTCATCAAGCGAAACCAACAAATGCAAACACATGCACCCACCCGCCCACACACAATCGAAGCGGAAAATAGGCAGCATCTAGGCAGCCAATGACCTTTTTTTTGGCGGGAAAACGGGCCCAGAATAGCAACACACTAGGAAGCCACTAACATACTAAACCAAGTTTGAGATTCCTCGCCGATGATGATGATGATGAATATCATTCAATCACAATCATTATAATATTAATGTTATATTTTGTTGAGAAACTTGGTTCCCAACCAAAAAAAATAAAAATAACAGCGGGAGGAGCTAGGAAGGAGGAGCTAGGAAGAGGGAAATGGAGGGGGAGCTTATGAACAAATCTATCATTCACAGTGCCATACACTCACACGCACGCATACACACAAACACATATACATGCCCACCACTTATGATGTGCAAAATACTATTAGTAGTATTAAATGATTTATAATTCATAATACGAACCAATAGGGTGAGGATATTAGGCCAAAAAAATGGGAGGGGTAGGAGTAGGAGGAGTGGGAGGAGGAGGAGGAGGAGGAGAGAGTAAAGTGGAGAAAAACCCCAATGTGGGTGGATCCACATTGGCGTCGGTTGGCTGGTTTGGTTTGGGCATCGAGTCTGGTGGTGTTCAGGGTGGTACAATACTAATAATAATCTTTATAATACTAATAATAATTTCGTATTCCAAATGAGTGTCTCAAATAAGATTCTCATTCTTATTCTCATTGAATCTGTGATTTTAGTTTTGGCTGCAAACATAGCTGGTAGTTTTTATTATTATTAGAAGGTGGAGGAGTGAGAGAGCGAAAGAAACCGAGAGCAAGAATCCGAGGGCAAGAATCCGAGACCCTAATGGAATAAATAGTTCCATAATTCTTGTATGATACTGTTGTTGTTTTTTTTTCAAGGGAAGTCTCTCTGGGTAGGCTTCCAAGCCAAGCCAGAATCGTTGCTCGTTCCCATCGCATGGTCCTGGCATCCGCCCATCCACCCACCCACTCAAGCCAACACACACACACATGACAATTGAAAGTTTTTTTCAGTTAACAGTCTGTTTTTGTTTTATCACTTCCCGTTTTTTTTTGCCTTCATTTCAAAGCTTTTTTGGCGTTTGTCGATGGATGTTGGAGAATATAAATGAATGGAGAATGGAATGAAATGAATGGTTTTCGGGGCGTGTGTGTGTGTGTGTGCTTATGTGCGTATGTGCAGCAGCAGCATCGTTATTATTATTTTCCCAGAATGTAAAGGAGTAAGAAATCCGCCAGAAATGACAATGAAGATGAAGATGCTGTAAATTTATTTTTTAGTTTAAATTGGGCGCCTATATATAGAACCAAGGAGACTGCATTTGTGTCCATAATGGTTTTGGTTGGTTCAAAATTAATAATTTAACATTGTGCTTTCGATCCAAAATCGGTGGCAAAATCCATTTTTTTCCGACCAACTTTGTCGGAGCTTTTGAACCCAATGCTTGCCTAGATTGTATGATCCAATTCTTGTATCAATTAGTGTCCCAATAGCTTTACGCGGGATTAATCGTAATTAAATTCTTCATGTGATTTATTAATTAAAATACATCTTCAAAAAACCAACACTACAGTTGAGCCCGATTGAGATGAACCACTAAGCTCATTGCAAGCACGAGTCTTGTCACTAGATTCGGGACATTCGGGACCAGAGAGAACCAGAGAGAGAATTAGAGAGAAGAGGAAAAGGAGAAAGAAGCAAAAAAAAGTGAAAGCTAGACATATAATTGTGAATCACTGGTAGCTGGAAGCTGGAGAATTTCGAGAAGTGAACTTCCGAATGAAAGTAGAAAATCGAGCGAGAGAGAGAGAGGAGAAAATCAATCGAGTTAAAATCTGGTATCATTATTATTATTATTTGGGACCAAACTAGACCAACGTTGAAGGCGGCAACTTTTTTTCTTTTTTTCTTTTATTTCTTCCTTTCGCTCCTTCTCCTTTCACGAAACACACACACGCACAAGCTAAGAATACTGATGGTGTTAGATGGTGGCTCAATTTATTTCAGGGGCTTCAAATCGATGCAAAGTTCTTCGCTCCTTCTTCGCTTCGCTTCCATGGTTAAGACTGGTTGAGGGCTTGGATCACAATTTGATCCATCCATCCATCCATTCATTCATTCATCTATCCATCCATCTATCTATCTGGATCCATCCGTTTGGATCCGTCCGTCTCAATCGTGTTACATAATATTTTTTTTATATTTCTCCTTTTTCTTAATACTTTATATATTTTCATTTTGCTCACTTTTCTTATAGTTTAGTTTTGTGTTATTTTTTTTTTCGTTTGGATTGGATTTGTGATTTCAGTCAGTCTTTTCGTCGAACGTTCCAAAACAGATTCAGGGTGTATTATTATTATTATTATTATTATTATTACTATTATATAATATATAGCCCGGAACTGGCTGGCGAGAGGGAAATGAAGAGAAAAGATGGTGTGTGTGTGTGTGAAACTTATATTTTTTAATCAATAATAACAGAATCCAAGAAGCAGTCCAGAACAACATCAGGACAGTTATAGTGACGCGGGTGGTTGCTGTTATTTTTTTTCTATTCGTTGTTGTTCATTTTATATTATTATATAATGATTGTGAAACAATAAGCAGCAACAGCAGCAGCAGCGGAGGCAGCAATATATTTTAGTCCTGTTTTTTTTCTGTTGGGCGCGCTGGCAATAGTTTCTGGAATAATTTTGCCTACCAAAAATCCCAAGAATCAGAATGGAAGAAACTCCACGCGCGTACACACACACACAGTTGAATGAATATAAATGGTTGAATGGTTTGATTTTGGATTGATTGAATGGATGGATGGGCTGGATGAGCGAATGGATCCTGGGCGAAAATGATTGAATAGCGCTCGAGAAGCGCTAGCAAATTTTAATACTTTCCGGTTCGATTTAATACCAACAATAATGTTTGATGCATAACCCAGAAAAAAAAACTAAACCAAACAATTAGAGAATGGAGTAGTGATCCAGTGATCAAGAATCCCATCCCATCAAAAAGGAATCCCATTCAGGAGAGGAAGTGAACAATAAAAGAAATTATGAAATCGAGTAAAAGTAACCAAAGAATAGTATTTATATTGAATAAGAATAAGATTAGATGAGATGAGTATGGTGATGATTAAAAACCGGAACAATAATTGGTTCATTTGTTCCATTATTTCCTCTCTCTTTCTCTCTCTCTCGCTCCGCCGTTTGTTTTGCTTGTCTGCCTGCCTGCCTGCCTGCCCGTCTCTCTTTTAGGATGTGGACCATCAAATAATCAAACCCGATAGATTCGAAAAATAGCAGAAAAAGAAGAAGAAGACAACGACCAACAAAAAAGAACAAGAGACCATTCTGGCCAAGATTCTGGGAAACGAGAATATAACCATTGGCTGGTTCCAGAAACTGAAAGAAAGATAACATTAGCCCCTGTGTGATGTTTTGATATATGGTCATTAGTCAAAGCCCAGAATAGAATCCAGAATGAGTCCCAGTCGCGATTCTGGATTCTCTTCTCTTCTCTTCTCTTTTTTTGGTATTCTTCTGTGATGGTGATGGTCGTTATTCTTCTTTTTCTACTCCTTCTTCTTCTTCTTCGTCTTTTTGACATCCACACTCACACGCGCCAACACAGACACACACACACACAATGAATGGACAAGTGTTGGACCAGTGGCGTCCAGCCTACCAATACCAGTCTGGCTGGCTGTTTGGCTAATTTATGTCCACGCTAATAGTAAGAATGATCAATTAAATCATGGACCATAAATTTATATAGAAGTATAATAGGAAGTAATAAAATAATAGGAATCAAACATTTTTCTGAGGTCGTCCTTTACGATTCACCATAATCATTAACATTATTTCATTATATTCGTTTGTGATTCATATATCGATTATATCGATTGTGCTGCCCGTCGCCTCAAATAACCAAAAATTGAATAAACCACGCCTCCACGCATCACATAAGGACATGCCCTTCAATTTTGCTTGATGTCCACAGATTTTTCCCAGAATACGATATCCTGTGTGTGTGTGTGTGTGTGTGTGTGACCTAATAGGATCGATGGAAAGCAGCAGCAGCAGCAGCTAGCAAAGGATTTTTGTAATATTATTCTTGAAAAAAAACGAAAACGAAAACGAAAACGAAAACGAAAACGAAATTCCATGATTCTAGCAGATTTGTCGAGTTGTGAATTGTGAATTTTTGAAATATTAAAATCAATTTGCTTTTCATACACAATGAACAGATTTATTTCTCGTTGGTTGGTTGTCAATGATTTGAACCTAGCATATTCTTTTTGATTGAATTCCAAGTGTATGAACCTGGCCTGAACATCTTGGAACATTTATCACACTTAACACCTCTTTTTTGGTTGTGAGAACAGTGTCAAGTTTTCCTTTTCAACTGGCAGGATTGTCGCCTTTTTTTCTTCTTGTTCTTTTCATTCTTCCTGTTCTTCTTCTTCTTCTTTCATTGAATTGTTATGTAATTCTCATTGGAATAAACTCGACACCCGTGTACAACGACAGAATCTTGTATTAGCAAAAAAAAAATACAACCAAACTGACACAAAAAGAGAGAGAGAGAGAGAGTGAGAGAGAGGAAGTGAGGGAGAAAAACATGTAGACCGAGAAATAGCAAAATAGCAAAATACCCAACAATGATTGAGATCCTTTTTTTTTATTTCTTTGGGATAGTCCGCAGAATATAGGTGGGTAAGAGTTGGGCGTGATTGTATAGACTTGTGGGTATATATATTTAGACCGTTTTGGAACTGTACTCTTTCGTTTTTTTTGTTCCGTTCGGGCGTAATAAACCAAGGAAATAGCAGGAAACAAAAATATTATGGCTGGAAAAGGCTAAATTGAAAAAAATGCACACTTGAAAGTCAAACACACGACAAGAAGATGGAGAGAGTGAGAGTGAGAGAGAGAGAGAGAGAGAGACTCAATTTTAATTCGATTCAATTCAATTCAATTTGGATCGGTTCCCAAACTAATACCAGCACCAGCAACCAAGCAGATTTATTTGGTTTTTGAATGTCAAAAATTGTTAAATTCTTCTTCTCTTTTTTTTCGTTGAACAACAACAACAACAGTACCTCGGGTGAAATTGAATCGTATCAATCAAATAATAGAATTTGTGCCAGCATGCATTGCGAATGTAAATGAGAACAGCGAGCCGAGCCATGCATGCATGTGGCCGACAAACTTTGACATTTTTTTTCCGGCTGACAGAATTGATTTTTTTTTCGGATCCAGGCTCCAGGATCCATGATTCTCCCCGAAGGAAAAAACATACTGATGATGATGATGATGATGATGGTCAGCGGTCATCAAATATAATAAAATTTAGCTCTCAAGATTGTTGTTAATTATATTAATGGTTGTAATTCAATATAGATAGAAACATCAAACCAAATTTCATGTTTTCCATGCCATGCTCATTCTCAACAATTTAGTTTCCTGTTCCGGTCCGGCCGCTGGATCTGTTGGATTGGTTTGGACGGTTTTTGTCTTTGTTGTTGCTGTTGTCTTCCTGTCTTCCTGGGTGTGTCTTTGTGTCTCTGTGTGTGTTCCATTTCAGCTCTAAATTCAATTTAACAAATTCATGGCAAATCAATGACGTTGTTTTATATTTCAGTCAACCAGGCTATCTTGATTGGACCAGATTGCTTTTTTTCCCTGGATCCTGAATCATGCGAGAGACAAACACACACACACAGACACAGAGACAACAGAGACAGAGAGAACGGAAACAAAAGCAAACAAAACGAGCCAAGCCAGAGCCAAGTATTCCAAGTTTAAATGGTGGAAAAACTTTGGTTTTCTTTTGTATTCTGTTTTGGAACTGTTATATTGTTTTTCTAGGGAGACTTTGGAAACTTTTTCTCCCCAAACACATCCAGCCACACCCACACACACGCCCATTCACCCTCTCACACATTCACATACTAACCCTGCTAATCCTGCATCCAAACGCGTTGTCGGAAATTTCAAATGTGCATATTCTCTGGTGTGTTTGAAATTCTTGGGCGCGATCTCCCTCTTGCTCCCTCTCCCTCTCTCGCTCCCGCTCTCGGATATTGCTTTTGCGGATATTATTTGGTCAATGGCCAGCCCGGGACAACAACGAGCAAAAAAAACTAAGCCAAACATTGGCCGAGAATGATGTGTGTGTGGGGGGGGTGTGTTGCCAATTCTCCAGAGGAATTTAGTTTTCAGCGCAAAATTTTTATATGCGCGATGATGATGATGATGATGATGCCCGAGATGATGATGAACCTCATCTATGAATGTGTGTTTGTGTGTGTGTGTATCCTCATCTATGAATTTGTTCCCATATTCAACTTCCCCCTCATCCCTTATCCTCACTTCTTGGGCTTCCGTTTTGGGGATGAAGTTCGTGGCTTTGTGCGTGGCTGATGTTGTTGGTCGTGTTGTTCGTGTTGTTTTCACTTGGTTGATGATGATGATAATAATAATAATAAAATTTGAAAGATTCCTCGCCATTCATTCATTCATAAGTCGACACTGATGGATGGATAACTTTATGGCTGGCCCATTGGCCATTGGCCATTGTGTCGGGCGAAACTTTTTTTCGTTGTTGGTCGGCTGTAGACAAGCGTTAGGCAAAAAAAGTGTTAGTTGATGTGTGTTGTTGGTGTGTTATCAGACCAGAATACCAAATAAGAACAAAAGAATTTCCCAGAGTTCCCAAAGCGAATGTATCCAAAAAACAAAAAACAAAACGCAAAACACAAAGTGCAATGAAACAAAATCCAAATGGAAGAGGACACAAACAACAGCGATCCACGAACACGAAAAAATAAAAAATAAAGAACACTTGGATTGGCCCGGGCCCGGGCTCGGATTCGGGTTGACGTTCTAATTTATAACGATCCACGCCCCCAGAAAATGTTCCCCAACATGAAACGCAAATAAATATTGTATTGTTGAATAACTGGTATTCATTCAGCAAACAACACCAGTTCATCTGTTTGGCGCCTTGAATCCGAAAAAAGAATCCAATAAGAATTCAGCCAAGGGAAACACACACACACACAAACGAGAAAGGAAAAAAACCAAAAACAAAATCAACCATACGCCTGGTTTTGTTGTTGTTGTTGTTGTTGTTGTTGGATTCTTGGATTCTTGGCTCCAATGGATCCACGGTTTTTTGGTGGCAATCCAGCCCAAACACACACACACACACACACACACACACACACTTACATGATTTAGTGCACTTTAGTTAGATTCTCGCTTTTTTTTCTCTTTCCTTTTCCTTTATTTTATTTTTTTTTTCGTTCTAAATTTTCTTCTTATTTCTTGCTGTTGTTCTCTGTTTTTTTTTTCGTTGTGTTCCTCGTTTGTTTCGTTTCAGTCGCACAATTCACGGAGCTTTTTTTCCTTCCCTTCTCTTCC
Organism: Amerodectes protonotaria; assembly: GCA_025882695.1. Taxonomy (NCBI): domain Eukaryota; kingdom Metazoa; phylum Arthropoda; class Arachnida; order Sarcoptiformes; family Proctophyllodidae; genus Amerodectes; species Amerodectes protonotaria. The sequence continues at coordinate 44,514 of JAOZJS010000036.1, read as the reverse complement.
CTTTCCCTTTCCTATGTCTGTAATGCGATGTTTGTTTGCTCGTTCCATTCGGTTTGGTTTGCCATTATTATTGCTGCTGTTGTTGTTGTTTTTATTAATTTGCCATTTTCTCTCGTTAACAACAACCGTTGATGTTTGCGTGCAAATACAAGCTTGTTTGATCTTTTGTTCGCTCTGGATGAAGCCGATGATAAAGCCGAAGCTGATCATCATCATCATCATCGCCAATCGTTTGCTTTATAACCGCTGTTGTCTGTCGTTCGAATTGGCTATGGCAAAAAAAAAGAAAGAATCCTGGAGTCATTTTTTTGTTTCATGGTCATTCTGGTACCCGAACTCCGAGAATCGCTGCGAAAAGAAAGACAAAAACACAAAAGAAAATGGTCCCTAATCAAGAATCGAGGCCCCACTTCTGGTTGCTTCCTATTGGATTCCTTCACATTCATTCGTTCATTCATTGGATCCAAAGATAAAAACCAAGTGCGCTTTTGTGGAATGTTCCGGTTGATGGTGGATCGGTGGGCGTATTCGAGTGGATAAGTTTCCCTTGGAGAACCGTTTGGCTCAACCGTTCATTCAAACCATTCATTTGATTATATTAAACCTCGGATAAAATAACGGCGAAAACGCGACAAACTATCCAAGATGATGATGATGATGATGAAGAAACAAAATAGAAAATTCCTGAAAAAAGAACACACACACTGATCACGATGGAGACCAGGGACCAGGGATGTTCAACCCTTTTTTTCCATCTTTCTACCAGTGTGCTTCTCCAATTGCGCACGTCTAACCAATAAACAAAAATGTAGCAAATATCAAATATGCGCTTCAATTGTGCAAGGCACCTCCTTCGCCAGCAGCCTCCAATCGTTGGTTGTACGGTCCGATGATGATGATTACGATGATGATGATTAACAAGCAAAACGAGTCAAAGGGTTGGGCATCCCTGTTCTACGACAATCTTATACAAAGAGAAAAGTAATCTTTATTGCTGCCCTTTTTTTCTTAGTGCTGCCTCTTCGAACATAATCAAATCATATACATTTTAGGCTAAACTCTTTTTTTTTAGTGCGTTTCTCTTTCCGCAATGCGCTTCGCACACACTTACACACGCGAACGGTTAACACTGCGCGTTGGTATGCGTGTGTTAATAACATCAAAAAAAAAATAAAAAATAAAAATAATAAAAATAAAAATAAACCGTTAGACGTGGATCCCCGAAAGGTTCTGGCCATTCTGGCTGCCGCCGCTACCGCCGCTACCGAAAAATACAAATACAAAAAGGAATTGAGAAAGAATCCACAATTGCTTTCTAACATCATTTCGTACGTTTCGGCGGAGGTTTTTTTCCGGTGGGCGCCACCAATAAAAAATAATAATATCATTATAATAGCATAATACCCACCAAGTAGTAGCGGCGTCATTGGATGGTTTTTTATGAGCATATCATTGGCGCCCAATGAAACACCAGACTGGTTATAATTTTCTGTTGTTTCATTTGGCGGAAATTGGTAGGATGGTGTGGAAACGGTGGAAAATCAAGGATTCTCGCTCGCTCCAGCAATAGTAATAGTAATAATAATAATAATGATGATGATGATGATGATGGCGGCTAAATGAACGGCTTCATCCAACCAAATCACAAGATGCCCGCGACGAATTCCGGGAAGAGGTAGACGAAAGTAAAATAATAATCCGAAAAAAAAGTATTAAAGTATAAAAAAAATAAAAATAGATTGATACAATGTTTCAAGGTTTTCCCAAAAATCGGGCGCCTACACATGGCGCCCGATTCCACCATTGGAGATTATTAAAATAAAATACATCCATACTCTTTTCTAGTGTTTCGTTTGCTAAGTCGTCTTGGTCGTCTTAGTTTTAGTAATATTCAATAATTTCGAAAATTCATCCAAATCTTTTTTGCTCATTATTTCTCGTTTTGCGTTGGAAATAAGCAATCAAAATGCTCAAAGGATATTAAGATTTACCGATTTTTGCATGTGGGTGTGTGTGCGTAATTCCTAACAAGCAATCAGCGAAACGAGATTGGCAAGCCAAGGTTTTTGGATTTTTTTTGGTTTTTTTTCCAGCATCTTCCACATCATTCTCGTCGTCTTTGTCGCGTTGTGTCTTATTCCTTTTTTTGGGGCACCACACCTCTTTTTTTTCTTAAAAAAAATTGAATTGTCGGATAGGGTTGGACCTCTTCTTTTTCGTTCTCCGATTTTTCTCGAAACTTTATTATTATTATTACTATTTTTCTTTAAATTTCTCCATCCATCCGTGTGTTCGTCTGGTGGTTGGCTGGTTGGTTGGTTGGTGACTACGATGCTGATAGCTATTTATTCAAGCATCGTTTCAAGACAAAAAAGATAAAGGAGAAGACGAAGACACGGAGACGAAGATGAAAATTGAAAAGAATATCATATTCCAAGACACAACCATCCTGGCATCCTGGAATCATGTCTTTATTATCATCATCATTATGATGGCGTTCCCAGCCCAGAAAAAAAAATAGCCAGACGCGATGCAAGCGAAAAATAACACACAAACACACACACACACAAAAAAAAATAGCATAAAACAAACCATGAAAACAATGAACGAGACAAACTTGATTCTCGTTTGTTCCCACTACGTTAGTTTGGCACTCCCAGTATCCCAGTATCTGCGCGCCTCCAATTTAGGCAGCCAATATTGTTGGCCTATAAAAACATTTTCCGATTTTGGTTTTATCTCCTCCTCCTCCCCCTTCCTATATTTGCCCTTCCTTTTATTAGCACGATTCATCCAATCACGTTTGTCCAATAACACCAAAATGATCGTGGTCGTTTTTCCGTTGTTTTTTTTTTTCGTTGTTGTCGCTCTTGTTGTTGTTGCTTCTTCTTCTTGTTTCACTGTTGTATGTTCAATATGATGTTCGCCCAACATTGTGTGTGTGCTGTTCGTGTTGTTCGTAATCGTTGCTTGCAGGTCCAGGGGGTTTCTCAACTTTCAGATTCATTCCGATCGCGACTTCCCGGGTTATTGATATTGTATTATGCAATAATAACAATAATAATAATAATAATAATAATAATAATAATATTTAATATTTAATAATGGTTGACCCCCATCGTTACAGAATCGCACGCACATCTGGGCACACATGCATAGTTTTAGTTTTAGTTTAGTTTTTATAGCCCAATTCTTGACTTTCCCGGCAAACGGCAACATTGTGTGTAGGTGGGCGTGGGTGTGGGTGGGTGTTTGCGGCTTTCTGGATAATGTTTGGAATGTTGTTTTGCTATTTCATTCATTTATTTGCTCGTTAGTTTCGGTCCAGGGTTCCCGAAATTAGCTGGGGCCCGAACTTTGAACACCAGAATTTAATACTTTGTATTTGTATATCCGGCATTTGTATGGCATTTGTATGTACAGCCATGGTATTTGTGTGCTTGCGGGCGCCTTGATTTTGAGGAACCAGAAGTTTTGCCCACATCCAAACCGAAAGAAACAAAAAAAATCCCTAGCAAAGCGAAATTTTTTCGCTGGAAACGAAAAAAGCCCGCCATAAAATCCGCGATTTTTTCACTTGGGCAAGAATATTCTCTTCATTGATTGCAATTGTGGGCGTTTTATATTCTTTGGTTCCCGAAACCAAGTGCTTGCTTTTTTTTAAAGCTGGCCCGAAAAATCCTTGCTTGAATGAAACTTTTGCCCTGGCCAAAGTGTATGGGCACACACTGTCGCAATCTCGTATGGTACAATTTTGTGTACCACACCAAACCATACCATACAGTATGTTTGCCTGGGAAAGATGGACTGGTAAAACAGCGTTAGCAAAACAGCCAGCGAGAGAGGGTATATATTGATTCTTCGTTGGCCCAAGTTATATGTTTGACTGTCGTTTCCCGCAAAAAAGTGCTTTTTCGTTCGGATGTTTCTGCATGAACATCCCTCACACACTTACGCACACACACACACACAAATGCATGAAGGAAAAATAGTAATGTAAAGCTATGAAGAAAAACCACGGCCACCACCACCGCCGCCGCCACCACCACCACCGATAGCACATCCAATGATGTTTCGTATCGGGCGACCAGAAGAGCGCACGCGACCCGAAAATAGCGAGAAGAAGAAGAAGAAGAAGAAGAAAAAAAATACCAAGAGTATTAAAAAGGTTTGGGCAAAGTTTGTCGGTCGGGATTCTCCTCTTTTCTCCTCCTTCTTCTTCTTGGTCGTCGTCGTCTTCTTCTTCTTGTTCTTCATAACTTTTGTCTGCTGATGTTGATGTTGTTGTTGATGATGATGATGATGGTGATGATGATGGTGGTGGTGATGGTGGTGATGGTTGTTCGGCGCGTTTTCCCGTCAAAAAGATTCTTTCCGTTCATTCGTTCGGGTTCATTCCGTTTTGGTTAGCTGTGTGTTTGATTCTCCGTTCTCAGGTCTCGTGTGTGTGTGGGTGCTTCACACAACAATATGTGCGCTAAACAACCCGACGACTAGGAAGAAGAAGAAGAAGAGAAAAATAGATTGTTTTCTTCCTTTTGGGATACCATTCCGTTGTTCCGTTCCGAAACGTACTTGTGTGCTTGTGTGTGTGTGTGTGTGTGTGTGTGTGTGTAGATGGAAGTGTACACACATCTTCATCTTCAATTAATCAAGTTTCCAGGCGTTATTTCCACCGATGTTGTTGTTTGATTGAAGTGTTTGGGGCGTGTGTGCGTGTGTGTGTGTGTGTATGTACGATTTGATGTGTGTGCTACACCGAATATCTCCAAAAACATTTCCATAGGACCTCCTGGTTTCCAGGGCCAAACGAATTATTCCATGCTAGCCAAAAACGAATAATCCAATTTTTTTTGGGCATTGCGAGATTTATTTATCCCATTTTTGGCGCCCAAATTCATGTAACTAACACTAACTAACTAACTAACTAACCGACCAACCGACCAACCAACCAAACAGCCTAGTCAGACGACCCACCGACCCATCACTCTATAGTGATGCGTTTGTGTGTATGTGTGTGTGTGTTTCGGGAAAAACATATGCACGGGAAAAAAAGCCCCGAGAAAACATTGATGCACTAACACACACGGGCACATCATGGTTGGATATATAATACAATTAGCTTCGCCAAGAGACCAACAGCAGCATCAATTGAGAGATTGGCGCAACACACACACACCATAGCCAAGAAAACATATTGTCCAGAATAAATTGAATCACTGAAAGAATCATGTGATAGCCATCATTGGGTCAACTACCTCCGTTTCCGCCTCCTCCTCATCATTATCAATTACATTTATTTTGATTGGTTATTGTTATTATTATCATCATTGATGTTGGATCATCATAATCATCATAATCATTATTATTAACATTTCAAAACTAATAAACACCCTCGCTTTTAAAGATTCAAATCTTCTTGAGATACGCCTACGCCCACACCCTTAATTCGGATGTTTCAATGCGCCAAACAACAACTGTCTGCTACGTGGGGTAAGTTTTACAGCACACACACACATGTATTGAATGCGTGTGCGTATGCGTATGAGTGGGTGGGTGTGGGGTGTGTTGCATTTGTTTCTGGGGAGCATCGCGATCAGGACTTATTGTTTTACTTTAGGTTGTTGTCGCTGTTATTGTTGTTTGACTTTGTTGTTTCTGAACATGCGATGTGTTGTTGTTGTTGTTGTTGTTGTCCGGTAGAAATTCCCTGATGAGAATTCACTTCGAACCGACAGCCACAGACATTCTCATACAACAATTCCGGTGAATTCAACAATGATCATCATCATCACCACCACGATAACAATAGCTAAACGACACACACACACATAAAAAACAAAACACAATGATGATAATAATAATAACCGTTGACAAAGAAAGAGCAATTCCCTAATAACAAGAAAAAAAACCAAGAATTGTTGGTAGAATCTATTGGTAGACCTATTGGACAATGGACATTGATATATGTATGTGCATGGTGTCGATTGGAATGTCATCGTCGTTGTCATTGTTGTTGTTGTTCGGTGATCCAGAAAAGGTTCTCGTTTTTTCATTAATTCACTTCGCACTATGGTTGCGTATGGTGGTGTTCCAATTTGGATCGTTTGCAATATTAATGATAATGATTGGTAAAAATGATCATTTGTTGGATTCTTTACGATTCCAACGACCATCTTGTTGGTCCCTAGTTGATAGCCAATCAGGCTGAATTCAGGCTTCAAGGACAGAAATAATTAGAATTAAACACCAACATCGTCCAATCGGTCAGCCAATCAGAATGGTCTCTGTAAGACAAGGTGAAAAAACAAAGAAAGAATCTTTTGATTTCGATCAAGAATCGAAGATTCATCGATTCTACTCTTGGAATCTACTTTCTCGCACATTCTCTATGAACGGTTCCGTTTTGGACCCTTTTCCTTATTCTTAATTTTGTTGTTGTTGCTGTTGTTGTTATAATGGTGTTTTATATCCATCTTATATAATTGTTTCCCCATTGTATGGCCAACAGCGATCCGACAAGAGAAGAAAAAAAAGAACGGAAACAGAAAAGAAAAAGGAAAAGAAGAAAGGCGATTCGGATTCTTTATAATCATCAATGTCATTGTATTTGTGAATGTGTGTGACAAGTGAGGATTAAATAGATCCGGTTGATTTATATAGAGAGAATATCGGTCCAACAACAACAGCAACAACAATACATGAACAACACAATACAACAACAATATAACTGCACACATATCCGGACCGAAAAAAAAACTTAGCTAACTTAACGCGCGTTGTATACAAAAGTAATCGTGCCAATCGATTCAAGCCGAAAGCCCGAAAGAATAAAATAAACGAAAAAAATATCTAAAAGCTTGGAAATAAGCCCCGTGTGTGTGTGGGACTTGGATCGGGTTCTTGCTTTATAGTAAGAAAGCAGAGATCCAGGATCCAGGATCCAGGATTTGGATTCCAATAATCCTTTGGGAGTTTGAATGGTTTTTCTTCCATTCTTTCTTCAATTCACCCATCGAGCCAAACTACAGTTTGTCTTACAGAGACCGAGGAGCGATCCTAGTGCAATATGAACCGATTTTAGGTGAAAGTAATCCAAGACAAAAAGAAAGAAAGCAAGAAATGGAGAATCTAATTACTGTTTTCAGCCCTAAAATGTTGGGCAATAATTTTCAATTATAGAGCTTAAGCATATTAAATAATGTTGCCAGACTGGTTTCATGTTTCCTTCAATTTAATTTCATTGTAACGGTTTTTTTGGAAGGGAACGGAAAAGGGGCAAGGGGACTATTTGGACCCACTATTGTTTTGTTTTTTTTTTTTGAAAAAAAGCAATTTAATTTTCCATAATTTTTCCAAATTATTTTTTCTCGTTCTCTCTTGCATGCATATTCCGTGGTCGGTTCTGTCAGTCTCATATAGACGAAAAAAACAATAGGAGAGAGGGAGAGGGAGCGAGAGTATCGTGTTTCCGCTAACCGAAAATCGCGCTAAATCGATTCGGCCGTTGTGTTGTTGCATGGTTTTTTGCTGTTGTTGTTGATGCAGAAGAAGAAGAAGAAGGAACAGTGGAAAGCATTTTAGCATTTGCCATTTCCGTTAAGAGCGTATGTTGGCCGGTCGGATGCTTTGTTCTTTTTCTTAATATTCTTTAGTGTAATTGATATTCTTGCGTGGGTTGTTTGTTTGTGTGTGTGTGTGTGTGTGTGTGTGCTGTCATAATCATAATTATAATTTAGTTTTATCATTATCATTAAGCTCAGAATCATTTGTATTAGTTATGAAAAGAATAATAATAATAATAGTAATAATAATAATCATCATCATCATCCTGAAAACATTGGTCCAAAGATGTTTGCCATAATTTTTGCGCCTTGTGCCAGCGTGTGCTCTAAAAAGCGAAAATGATCCAGACCAAGAATGAGAAACGAAACGAAACAAAACACACCAAAAACAAAACAAAAAGAGAATGAGAAAGTAACCAGATCCACTGGAATTCCTGTCCAAACGCGAGAATGGTCTATGTTTGTCCAAGCATTAGGCGAAGATGCAAAGAATAAGATGAAGAAAAGACCAACATTAGCAATAAAAAACAAAACGACACAACCACCAGGAAAACAATAAGAAAATATACGCGCGCAAACACACCCACAAACACATCAAACAAACAACCCGAAAAGAAGAGACCAAAGTGTTTTAGCGGGTGTAAGATGAAGAATTTTTTCATAATTTGATACCCAAAGTCCTTACATACATGCATTTCGTGTATTAGTGTGTGTTTGTGTGCTTGGTTTTGAAACAGTTAGTTTTAAACGCCAAAAAACCAAACTTTTAGCAGACCATGAAGACTTCCAAGATGATGATGATGATGATGGTTTTGGTTAATGATGATGATTAGGTCCGAAAACAACAAGCTTTCTCTTAAGCGAGAGTGAGAGAGAGAGAGAGAGAGAGAGAGAGAGAAAGAAAAGCAGGAAACATTATCATCATAATAATAATGATAATTATTATTATTCTGGACCATTTCCCTTTATTATTTGCTTCTTGCGCTTGCTAACTGTTTCTGTTTCTGCTTCCGCTAACTATTTGCTGTTAGCTGTTCATTATGCGTACATTTGATTATTATTTATACTACTACTACTACTATTATTATTGTATTTTCTACATTATGATTGGTTGTTGTTGGATTTTAATGACTGCCCACCATCATCTTGAATTGTGAATAAGTTTTAATTTTATTATATTATTATTATATTATAGTTCTTAACATCATTATCATTGATTGGATAAACTATGTGCTTCAAGGCGTGGTTTCACACTTGAGAAGATAGAGAGAGAGAGAGAGCGAGCGAAACAGAAGAAAGAGCGAGTGAACGATAAGTAACGATAAGTAAATCTGAAGAAAATTGAGAAATTGATTGGCCGGCTGTACGGCAAGCTCAACGCGCAGCTCAACTGGACCGCCCTCTCATTCATTCATTCATTCAAAAGCGCGTTTAGCCTTCCAGCTAATAGAGCGCGCTATAATTTGGTCGTAATGACGAAAACATCATCCGCATCATCATCATCGTGGTCAACAGGGTTCCGGAAACGCAGAATGTTCTGCAACAATATTGGCCGATGTAATCTGAATAGAATTTATGGGCCAATGGTCAGCGTATCATTGATATTAATATTGTGGATATTAATACAATGGCCATTACCGTTGGGATTGGTGTTGGCCCAACGATCCGATATACCATATCTATCCGCATCACAATATGAATTATTATTGAATCAATATAAGAATCAGCAGCAACATCAACAATATCAACCGAATCCAAATTCACTAGAATGTGATCAAATATTCATAAGTAGTTCGCTCAATTCTACTTTTGGTTCCAGGAATGGAACATTTATTGGACCATCATTCAATATACCGATGCCGGCCACTACTGTTTCCACTTTGATTGGCTCAAATCAATCTTTGGCCCCCACCACCACCACCGTTGCACCGGCGGAAACATCCGATGAGACTGTAAATCGTTATACACGGCAATGTATTTACACGTTCATTGCCGGACCAAACGAACGTGTTAGGCTTTCATTCACCAAATTCAGTCTACGTGCAGAATCACCGGAATGTTTGGATGAATATTTGGATATCTATGCAGAATTGAGAACACCGGATACTGATCTGTTGAGCACACCATTTGGTGGTAGATACTGTGATCTAGTTATACCACATGATCGTGTTTCTTTGTTTCAAACCATTGTGATCAGTTTTTACACTGCAAAACTAACCGATGGTTCACAGATCAATGGTACGGAAATATTCGAAGGAACATATGAATTTATCAATGCAAGTAAGTATATAGCATAATCCAAAAAAAACACACTATTTCGGTTTGAATGATCTTTTTAATATTCCTAACACAGCTCCGTACAATGTTGGTACGCCTATGCCCAACGAACTGTGTAGCTTTACCATCTACAGTGAAGTTAAACGTGAAGGAGAATTCATGACGCCCACTTATCCGGGCGTATATCCCAAAAACATAACCTGCTATTATCTGTTCAAAGGTGTCAAAGGACAGCGTATCAAAATTGAATTCATGGATTTTGATCTTTATTATGGTGGTGCACAGTAAGTTTTGTACGCGCGCGCGCCCGCGTCTAGGGGTTAATTGTCACTTATGTTAATTGAAATAATCGAAATTTTAACCATTTCCATCCGATTCTAGCTGTCCATACGATTATGTGAAGATTTATGATGGTGAAAGTACCCGTTCACCATTGATCAACATATATTGTGGCCAACAGCGGCAATTGTTGGTCTATTCATCCGGCGTGAATTTATTGGTACAGTTCACCACATTGAAACGTGTTTCGGCTGTAAATCAAAACCGTGGATTCTCCGGTTATTATGAATTTTCCGAGAAATTTGTCAATCTTGGTAACTATTTTTTATTGTTATTATTATTATTATTATGCTGCTTTGTTTCCGTTAGCATGCAGCTTTGTATATTCATCATCATCATTTTCCGCTTGCTTGTGTCTTTTACTTTGTTTTTTTTGTTTGAAGCTTAACACAAAGCTTTCTAGCCGGCATTCTCGTCTATGTCTATTCTATCCGATTTGGTATCATCTATCTGCAGAACACTGTTTAGGAAAATAGGAATATATGAATGTAAAAGATGCGAAGCCATTTTTTTTTGATTTATGATCTCGGTCAACCCACAAGAATCCCATTTGCCATTCACCAACCACTTCAACCAACCAACGGCCAATGCTCTAGCCTAGCGAACCTCAAAGCTTCAAAGCTTCCAATGTTTCCAGCCAATCTATATGCATGCTTGGATGATGATAAATGATTTTTATATGCTAAAAATCCATTAAATATGTTTGCCAATCATTTTCTGCTCAGATTCTTTAACTGTTTTTCGTTCTCTCTCTCTCTCTCTCTCCTCCTCCTCCTTCTTCTCTCCCTTTCTCTCGTTTCCTTCTTCATTCTTGTTGTTCAAAAAAGGTTTCATATTGAATAATGAGAATAGTGAACATATTCTTGGAACGGAATGTGATCAAAAAATTTATTCAAGAAAAGAATCCAATGGGACAGTTTATGCGCCAAATTATCCATTCTTGTATCATCCAAATATTATGTGCAAATATTTCCTATATGGTTTACAGGATGCACAAAATTTGGAACGTATCAATTTTCATTTTGAAATGTTACAGATACCAACCAAAGATGTCAATGAGTATGTGTGTTTTTCTTGGTTTTCTGGTTCCGGTCCGAATAAACTTCCGGTCCATCTATCTTTTCCTTTTCTTTGATCTATCCATTGATCTATTCAGATGCACCGATGCCTATGTCCGTCTCTACACACAACTGTTGGCAATGGAAGAATTCGATTTTGTATTCTGTGGTGAAACCATTCCACCACCAGTCCAATCGGATGGTCCATTATTATTGGTTGTGTTCAATTCTGGCTCCACTCAAGGACAAGGTTTCAAAGCTCATTATTGGTTTGAAACAGACTATAAAATAATGGGCACACAAGCAGCACCTGGCCAATGCCATTTTAGTTATGTAAGCAGCGGTGGCCAATCAGGTGAATTCAATTCGCCCAGACATCCATCCAATTATCCATCAAACACGTATTGTGTTTATGAATTTTTCGGCGAACCAGATGAACAAGTGTTGGTGGTTTTCAATCAGTTTAAATTCAGCGATTCCGAAGTATTATCGTTGGGCATAGCCGGTTATGATGATAAATGTACGCATGATTGGATTGAAATTTACACGGTACATTCCAATGGTCGTGAACAATATTATGGAAGATATTGTGGTTTGACAGCTCCTGGACCGATCATCACGGAACATGGTGTCAATCAGATCAAGGTGATCATGAACACCGATGATAATGAAGTTTCAAGCGGTTTTCATGCTAATTATCAATTTGATCGAGCTTCAGATAGAATTCAAGGTAATTTCAAGCTATTTTTGTTCTAAGCTAGCTTACTTTGTTCATCACTGATTTTGCTTAGATTGTGGTGGAAATTTCACCAATCTTGAAAACGGCATTATTCAAACACCAAACTATCCGGGCAGCTATCCGGCAACCATGCAAGTTTGTAATTGGTTCATCACTGTTCGAAGCGGTTTTCGGGTTTTGCTGTATTTCGATCAATTCTCGATAGAGGGCGATCCACCTAATCGTGGCTGTCCAGGAGCAGTGGTTCGTGTTTGGATCAACCTGAACCAGAATCCTATCGATCTTTGTGGAGAGAAGCTGAATGATGATCAAAAACAATTCCTGTCGGAGTTCAACGTTTTAAGAATCACGTTAGTAAAAAAACACTCGCATGAATCCGGTTCCGGTTTGCAATGATGTGTAATGATGTGTGTATATTATAGATTTTTGACCGCCGACAAAGCGGTCGGTGCTCAAGGATTCCGTGCAATATGGACCGAGATAGAAATGCCACCGGAACCAAATGATCCAAGAAAGAATGCCTCATTCGGAGCTTGTTTGGTGCCAGCGGCAGTGATGGCTTATCCAACACCATCATTAATCCTGGATGATGATGAGGATTTTCAGCAGAAAATCGGTCCAGCATCCGCTTCGGCGTTAGCCTCATCCACCAACGCCAATCGTCAATCATCGAAACCATATCAATGTCAGAAGAATGGTTATTGTATATCCAGCAAGCTTTATTGTAATGGCATACAGAATTGTGGACATGATGATCAATCAGATGAAAGTGGTTGTATACATGAAGTGAAAATCAATCTGGTCGAATTAGTCGGGGGCTTTACCGGATTGTTGCTGTTCACATTCTTCATAATCGGTTTGATTGGTTTAATACTAATTTTAATATTCAATTGGTATAATCGTCGATCGAATGATGAGAAGAATGTGAACCAAATTATTGACAAAACCTGTCAACATTATATGTCTCATGGTGGTGGTATGGAAGACGGACCTACACAGGATTATTCTGCTTATTATCAATCAGAACCATTGAATGTGGGCACACCGCATAGGTTGATCGATGTGATGACTGTTTCATCATCTTCGACCACACCCGGCGGAACCGGAAACATTCAATCAACAATCAAGAATGTTCGCTGGCCATCGGCAAGCAATAGCGGTGATTCCAGTCATCATTTGGCCGTAGCCAATAATGATACACAAAACGATGTTCCACAATCGGCGTTGTTTTTGGACAATGGTATAGGAATGGCTTCGGACAATTCACCAATACCACCACCGCCACCGCCTCCCATAAATCGTTCAATGTTAACATTACGTCAATCATCATTGGTGAATTTCCATTATGGAACCACTTCCACTGCTCCGACGACCAATGATCATGTGGTCAGCAATTCTACATTCAAGGATCCGAACAGTACAACCAGAAGCATGATCGGTATCGACAGGAACTTCACATTGGGCAGACTACCATTGATGCCACAACAGCAGCAGCAGCAACAACAGCAACAGTTTGCTGCTTACCATCAATCAAACAGCAATACTAGCAATATGATTGGCGGAAATCAAACCCGTACAATGAGCAGACAGAGCGAAAATTCTCGTACATCAACATTTACCACATATCCTTATTGTACATTGAATAATAATCATCATCATCATGCAAATAATAGTAATAATACGATGCGGATCGCATCACCATCACCATTAACACAATATGTGCATGCTCCAACATCTTCTCATCATAAAACGAACGTCGAACCAATTGTAGACAGTATGGATAGTGGACAATTGATTTCCACCACCAACAACACGACCATGGTGGATGTTGATGAAGATATACTTATGGATATGGACAACAGCGAACAACAGCATCCAAGACAAATGCATTCCAATACTAGCAATCATCTTCACCATCACACTAATAACAAGACGGATAATGGTGATTATTCAATGATGATGGATCATGAAGATCGATTCAGGAACAATAATAATAATAATAACGGCATAAATGGCAATAATAATAATAATAACAGTATTAGCTCTAATAATAATATTAATAACAATGAAAATAACGGAATCATGACAAATGAGGATGAATGTGATGATTCGATGATCCTGGATTGTTCCATACAGGAAACACAACCGCAGCAGCAACAGCCACAACAACAACCATCCATCAATAATACTAATAATAATAATTATAATTCAACAATGTCCAGTTTGCGTAAATATCAAATGACCAGAATAACTACTAATCAACCTCAGTCTCAACCCCAACAACCTCCAAGCTCACCACAACCCCAAGCACCATCTTCATCCTGGCAGCATCATTTGCATCATTCTGATCAAACATCATCGACCGGAAATTATTTGGATTCTGGTATTCATGGTAGTGCTGCTGCTGCGGCTGCTCATCACCACCATCATCATCGCCATCATCCACATTCGTCGTCCACTTTGATCTTAGACGAATGATAATAATGATCAATATTATTATATAAAAATATAACCATAATCAATAAATTCTGAACCCTCTAACCCCCTGATGCCCATGTTTCTTTCTATCATCAATTGTTCCAATGATTCCGATTCCAATTCCAATTTTTTTGTTTCAAAGTAGAGAATAAATATTATCATTTTATTCTTATATAATAATCAATAATCATTCGATTAATTAGTATTAGTGGTATTACAAAGAAATACGAACATGCACACACGCACACACATACACACACAAATACATGCAAACACTTGAAAAAAAATCGTGTAGATCCGGATATAAATCAAGAATTTAAAAAAAGTTCCGCAAAATGTGGCGCCATCTATTGGTGTTCTTCAACTTTAAGGTTGTTCAGATTAGGTATGAATCCTTTGGATTTCATGTAACCTGCGCAAAAAAACAAAAGTTAATTAGTTCAATTTGTTACCCTGGTTCAATGGAAATATATTACCGGTCATTTGATCGGGAATTTCCGCCAAAACTTCTCTGGCCAGATCGGCCTGTGAACGAATGTAAGGGCCAGATTTAGAGATGAATTTGTTCAGCGGGACAAATTGTACAATGTCTCTTTCAGCATAACGTCCGTTGACCGAGAGCCGTATATCATCCGAATCCAGTTCGTCCATTGCAGCAAAATCTGCATTACCAACGCCCACAATAATGATGGAAATGGGCAGTTTACTGGCATCAATAATGGCATTTTTGGTCTGATGCATATCCGAAATGATACCATCGGTAATGATCAACAATATGAAATAATGTTTACCATCTTGAAATTTTTGCGCAATCTGTGTGGTGTTCTCGATCACCGAGGAAAAATTGGTAGGTCCATACAATGTGACCGTGGCCAAACAATTCTTATAATGTGTCAATATTTCCGTGATGCTTGAACAATATGGATGCGATGGATTACCGTTCAATGCAAATTGATGTGATACTTCACCGTTTGGCGGAATCCTGGCGCCAAATCCGAACGCAGGAAACATTCCGGCCGAATCATATTGTTGAATGATCTCTCCAACAGCTCTCAATGCAATTTCGTACGGATTCGGTTTGCCACCGTAAATGTCCAAAAAGTGTAATGAATGCGGATCTCTTGGCGGACCATTGGATGCGGTAAAATCGATGGCCACGGCAAAATGCATCTGTGTGCCAGATTTGATGTAATCAATGAATGTTATCTCTTCGGTTACGGTTATCTCTTTCAGTATCAAATGTCCACAACTGTCCGATGCTTGGCCAGCACCATTGACCGGTATGATCGTTGTTTTACGTTTACCGGCTTCGGTACCGGCTGTTATTGAATCAAAATCATTATTGATTCTATTGGTACGATGCGATGATGATTTACTGCCAGGATATGGGCTAGAATTGGCCGATTGATTGGGCGTTTTAGAGCGCGGTGGTTGCAATAAAAATTTTTTGTTCATCGCCAAAGAAACATAAACACCATTAGCATTTGGCATCGGATTTGAGGATTGTAGCGGATCATCATTGTTGGCGCAAAGCTCGCGTAATGAAGTGTAACAAGTGCCCATCAGGACATGCTTACCGCTGCTACGGGAATCATAGCAATCAATCTTGATGGTACGCTCGTAATCACCGTTGCATAATGTTCTTACTCTCATCGTAATTGGCAACCACAATGGACTTTTGGATGAACGTACTGGTTCGGATTTGATGACCACAGAAAATGTTCCATCTTCATTGGAACGAGATATAACCAGAAACGGATCGGGCCGAAACAAGCCACAAATGGATCTTGGCAAATTTTCGGCAGCAAAACGCATCTGTACAATTTGCTTACAGCTAGACAATTCTTCAGTGACGATTATGATGGATGAATTGTTCTTGTCCGGCATACCGGACAATGTTCTCACATATTGTCTGGATGCGAATGAAACAATCTCGGCCAAAGTGGTCTCATGATAGCCTAAAAATTCTTTATCATCCGGATCTTGGTCCCAAATCTCGAAACGTATCTTTTGGACCGTTTCAAAATTATAATCAATGATGAATTTTTTAACCCATTCAGGATTCAACGAATCCAATATGGTCTCTGTACGGCCCAATTCATAGTATTTTTCTTGCCATGAATCTTTCATCAACACCAAACAGAATGGATCAGATTTGGACAGAATGTCACGATTCATCAGGTTACGACATGAGATGGTCATTTCAATTTGGCTTGTTGGCATTATGGCACCACCACCAATCGATTGCCTTGGTGATGTGGATGGTTGTGGCTGTAATGGTTGATGTGCATGTGGAAGATGATGCGAAGAGGAAGGCGGCTGAACATGCGATGAATATGAATTCATGTTAGATGTGGGCGGCGGCGGCAACGGTGTAGGCATTTGCATTACAGTCGGTGATGGTAACGGTGCTGTTGGCTGTATCAATTGAGGATATTGCACGGAGCCGCTTTGACCGGCAACAGCCACAGATGATGGTGATGAAGATTTCTGGGTGTATACAGACATTTTTGATCGTTTTTTTGATGGTAAAATAAGCGGACAACAAACTAGACAGACTAGGCTTGGACACTTTCGCACATTTGTAAACACTAAAAAAAATCTAACCAAAACCAATATTTACAATTAATAAGAAGGACAAAAGAGACAAGGAAGATTGTGATGATGTGAACGACAACAACAAAAAAAAACGATTAAGCAAAACCTGGGGCAATGTTTGAAAACTTGTTTTTTTCCTTGTTTTCCGATGTTGTCATCAGTATGTATGTATATGTATTTCTTGTTGAAGCCGATGATGCCGTAGATGTTCGAAGGCCAATCACATATTCTATATGGTATCTTTTTTTCGGATTCTGGATTGTGGATGCCCGAACGAACAGAATCGATATTAAACTAATTGCATATTGCATTCGAATGTGGTGATTATTGCTTGCTTGCTTCAGCTTTAGCTTTTCCTTTAGGAAAAATAGGGGGAGGGGGGCGGGGGCGGGTATCTATTCAAATGGATTCCGTTCAGTTCACCAGATCTGGTCGGATCGGATGATGACCATAGTTGTTGTTGTTGTTGTTGTTGTGAACATGGAATGCGGCAATAAAACAGAATCAAACTGGCGAGGATGTTTGCGATGCTCCGTTAATGGAAGAGATAGTGGTCCCTAATGTAGCACAAGTTTCATTATTATTATTATTATTATTATTATTATTATAATTAAGTTCAATTCCTCAATGAATTCCAGACCGGATTCGGATTCGATAATTGAAAATGTTACTGCTGCTGCTGCCGCTGCTGCCGCTCTTGTTGTTGTTATTGTTGTTGGTTTCTAGATGCTTCTGACCCTAATCAATATAGAAGAACTAGGGAACTAGAATTATATGTCCAAAACTGCATTTTGGCAAAAATAGAGTAAAGAGAGGAGAGAGAGAAATGGAGATGGAGAGAAAATAGAAAAAAAAAGATGATGCCCAATGCAAGCACGTAGCCAATATTTGGATGGTATGTTGTTATTTTTTCTATTTCATGAGAAACCAGGCGCCATTACTCAGGCGCCAGGATGCTACATAATATATATATTTCCAACATATCATAATAAAAGAGTATGCAATAGCGAGGGAGAGAGAGAGAGAGAGAGAGAGAGAAAGAGAGCAGAGGATCCAACCATCCATCTGCATCAAGAGTGTGTAAGAAGAAGAAGTTTTTGTTTCTGGTCGTGGTAGTAGTATGGTGTGTGTTTGGTATGATATGTGGTTCGGTAAAGATGGTTTTAATCATAATCTTTATCGTAGCCAAAGACCTTTGTAAGCCTATTATTTGGATATGCTGTTGTTGTTGTTGTATGTTTGGATTGGTTTTATTTTTCCGGATCGCATTCTGAGCAGGCCTATCCTAACCGAGCCCCCCCACCACCACCACCAACAACCCTACCAACGCCACACACCCACAAAAATGCAGCCAATACCAATAAAATGATTGTGCATGTGTGTGTGTGTGTGTGCGCTATGCATTAAAAGCAAAGTTCTTGGTCCAATTATGTTGGACCAACTGTAATGGCAATGGCACAGAGTGTATATAATTTTGTATCTGATCTAGGGTTTTTGTTTGATGGTTGGCATAGAAGACGGAATTGGAGCAAAGAAATCGATTGTAGGAACGGGGCGCCCCGAAAGTTTACATGCCTACGAATACGTGTGCATGCGCGTGTTTTATATAATGGATTTTACCACCATATCAATCCCAATAGTTACGGCTATATACGCAGTAAATTATTATTGTTATGCGCACAACACACCCGCACACACACATACACACACACACACAATGCTTTTATTGGTATTTTACATTTGGTTGAAAATGTAGCCAATTTGGATAGGGAGCGAGTGAAATTGAAGAAAAAAAATCGCTACTATTGTTGCTGTTTCGGCGTTTTATGCTACATTCTCTGCGTGGTGTGTTAAAACACAAACTCACACTGCCTTAAAGTGTAGCGAGTTTTTTTTGCCAGGAAATTTGATTATAATAAACCAAGAAAAACTAATATTAAGTTCTGAGAGTTGCGATTTTTTTTCGCACCGCATCGTCACAAGAGTTTTCCCGGGATCTAGAGATTTGAAAATGATTTTCAAATCAATTGCTGGCCTTCTGGGGATTTTGGAAACTCATAATTCCTGAGTATTATTTATTGCAGCGACAGCATTTTGATTTATGAACAAACAAACAGGCAAAATCCAAGCAAAATCAATGGAAATCCAGAGGATTTTCAGTGAAAATTTGATCTTTATTTTTGGTTTAGAAACATTCAGTCTGAAATAATTTTTTTTTTTGGAAATACAAAAGGAACCCAAAGGATTCCTGGATTTATAAGAGAACATTTTCAAAAAAAATCATGGATTTAAGGAATAAACAGTGATACAAAAATATAAAAAAAGTGCAATATTGGTCATATAAAAAAAGATTATAAAACGTTAAATCAATGCAAAAACACAAACGGAATACAGAATAACAAAAGTCTGAATAGAATCACGGTTTGAGAAACAGGAAATAGTTTAAATTTCAAAAACATTTTGTTTTGAATTAGCTTTTTGGAACAATTTGATTGTGTTTGGCGAAAGAAAACGGGAATTATTATTATCAGTGTTTTTAGTTTTGGAACAGAATACATAGACACCGGGTACCCTGAATATAACCCTTTTGATTTGGTTCGACCATAGTTTTGATAATCCACATTTTTGGATCGTATTTTGTTTCATTTTGTTCCAGTTTCAATTATTAGAAGTAACTCCACGTCTGGCCACCAATAGATTCAAAACTCGTCGAGAGCTAATAAAATTGACGGCTTGCTTATGTGTGCACATGGTGAAATCCATACCATTACAACCAAGGATTTTATCGCCAAATTGTAATCCAGCACTGAATGCAGGTGCATCTTCCTGCACATTGGTCACATAGATGCCCTATTACCATCAATGGTGAATGGATTAAAGGGGAAAAACGAGTAGTTCATCAATTTAATGATTACTTACGTGATCGGGAAAACGATGCGGTGACAAACGATAATCTTGATCAATGCCACCGCCAATGCTGAATCCAGAATAGTAAAATTTTTGCTTTGAATTCGGATCAGCAACTTCCAATTTTTCAATAGTAATCATCAACTGATGAGTTTAAAGTTGGGAAGGGCAAAAATAAGGAGACATTGATTAAAACTTATCTTGCTGAATTTAAAGATACAAACCGAAAGACATTCAATTGGTGCTCCTGGTTGATGTTCAAAAGCCATTTTTCCGTTAAACGCTGAGAGGATTTTTGTGGATTGTTACCGTAACTACGAAGATTTTTGCAAGACTGGTAAGGTAAGCTCGTCGAAACAGCTCGAACATCAACGAATCAATGGATTAATAGAGGTTGAAAAAAACATTTACCAAGGTTGAAGTGATGGATGGTGTGGCTGTTGGTGGTGCTACTGCCTTACAATGTTCATGCAATATTTATTGATTGGGCTTGGTCTGAGCGTTGTTGCTACGCTAATGACAGCGCCATCATGCGATTCAATTTGGCCACCAATGAAACATACGTTTGAAACATATTAATAAATCATGAAAATTTAAACCAATGACATTTTTAAAGCATTAAAAAAATCCAAACATAATCGTAAAAGTTCAATTGATGCGTATATCAAATATGTTTTTGCATTTTTATAAAAATAGATAGAAAAAGGTTATAAAAAGGATATCGATAAAAATAAAGAGAATAAAAATCATTGCGAATGATTTGGATCAGTTTTCAAATTTGAAATGTTTGCAGCCCCGGCAAATTATTGCAAACATTGTGAATGTTTCAGTATTAATCTTTGGCTTCAGGATTCAAACACTTTTTCAAACAAGCATCCAAAATTTTCTCAATTTGAGCGAAAACTTCGCCAGAACTTTTGGAAGCATCAATTGAAGACAAAATTTTCTTGTTTTTATAAAACTCTACCAACGGTTTGGTTTGGTCATGATAAGCAATCAAACGTGTCTTCAAAGATTCGGCATTGTCGTCAGCCCGACGTACCAACGGTTGACCGGTAACCTGTAAGGTTGAAAACAAAAAGTGAATTAAAGGATGTTTCAGATTAAAAATTTCTTAAAAAGCTCACATCATCAGTCATGGCAACTTTAGGTGGATTAAATTCTTCATGATAAGAACGGCCACTTTCTGGATGCAACAAACGACCAGTAATACGTCTGATCAATAATTGATCATCAATCTTGAACTCGATCACAGAGGACAATTTGGTCTTACGCTTTTCAAGCATTTCATCAAGCTTTAAAAATCAAAATAGAATCATAATCAGATTGAATTCATCAAAAATGAACAAGATAAATAATTACCTTTTTAGCTTGGGCAATGGTACGCGGAAAGCCATCCAACAAAAAGCCACGAATACACTTTTTATCACTAAGATTGGCGTCCAACAATTCAATTACCAATTCGTCATTAACCAATTTTCCAGAATCCATGACTCCTTTGACTTTTGCTCCCAAATCAGAACCGGAGCGAATCTCGTTGCGCAACATATCGCCAGTTGCCAAATGACAGACGCCGTATTTTTCAACAACCCGTTGGGCTTGAGTTCCTTTACCAGCACCGGGTGGACCAATAAACACTGTATTCAATTGTTGACGCTGAAAACCGCTGAACATTTTACCAAACTTGGTAGCAGTTGGTTCTGCTTGTTCAGCTTTATTTTCGTTTTTCTTAAAAAACAATCCCATTAATCCAGACATGTTTTCGGATTGTGGATAATTTACAAATTCTGTACAGAAAATTTAACAGGAAAAAATACCAAATCGAACAATGGAACAACAGTTTTCCAAATTCTGTATCAATGGTATTTGTGCGAAATAAAAACGATCACAAAAAAAAATCAATACTAAGTAATAAAAGTCTTACTTGAACAAAATCAAATTGATAAGGGTAATATAACAAGATTTTTTTCACAAGCAAATTGATAAACAGAGAAAAATCGAGAAACTCAACCGTCACTAGAAAGAAATGAAGCGAAATGACGCGAAAAAACCGAAGACTGGCGGTAACAAGCACAATTAGAGAACAATAGTGAGAAGACCACCACAAAACATGCTGCTTTGAGCGTCCGAACTTGCGAACATTCACTTGCTGTTAGCCAATAGGAGAGAGCGCTTCAGTGGCTTCAGTGGATTGTGCGCCAAAAACGTTCAACGGTCACCATTGTTCGGCTAGCTGTTATTATTGAACTGTAACGCCATCGTGCGCTATGGAAAATAATCAAAAGTAATCACGTGATTATGACATTGAGAATATTATGTAATTTTGACATTTAATCTATTCAAATTGATTAAATAATATTGGATTGGATAATATTAAGATTTTAGTTAAAAAATTAAATTATTGGAAACAAAGCTTTACGCATAGTTTCAACATCGATTGATTTTTGTTGTGATCTCAACAATGCCGAACCACAAACAGCACGATTAGCTCCGGATGAGCCACAAATATCAATGTTTGCTGGTGAAACACCGCCATCAAGTTCGATGTCCAAATTGGAATAAAGTTCACGCAATGATTTAACTTTGGCCATCATATCTACCATGAATGCTTGGCCCCCAAGACCAGGACGAACGGTCATTATCAAAACGGAGTCCACCATGTCCACAAATGGAATCAATTTATCGAAATTTGTTTCTGGATTCATCGCCACTGCAACTTCCATGTTAGATAGTCGGATTTTTTCGATGATATCCTTACAACGATAATTATATTTTGTTTCATTATTATCTTTAGTTACTTCATAATGAAAGATAAAACGCTTGACGTTGGCCACCGACATCGGTTCGATAAATTTCATCGGATGCTCCACCATCATGTGGACTTCGAATGTTACGTTTCTGATCAGTGAACACGGAATATTAATTAGCAACAATATGATTAAAAAATGTGGATTAATATTTACGGGAACTCTTTGATGAGATTGGCCACAAACGATGGTCCGAATGTGATATCATCGACAAAATTTCCATCCATTACGTCCAAGTGAACAAAATCGATACCGGATTCAATCAGAATTTTCACCTCTTGTTTGATGTTCACAAAATTACAATTCAATATTGATGCACCAACGGCCGATTGCGGGCAACAATTTGTTTGGGACATTTTTATTTTTGTTCAACAATCAATAACAAAGTGAGCACAACTACTGAGTATAATTGTCGTTCAATGTCAGACTACGTATTATGGCTACTACTATCAATTGGCAACGAAACATTTGATGAAAACTTTAGCTTGCTCTCTCTCTCTCTACTATTTGTCTCTATATCGTCACTATTTTCCTCGTTCGATAAATCGCAATCGAAAACAAGTTACCAGCATGGCGTGATTGTGATGAACTCCATAATCGATGATGGCGAATGAGGATTAATTAAAACGGAAATTTGAAAATTTAGCTCTTTATTATCAAACATCATAAACAACGTACAATAGCGTTAAACTAAATTAATTTATAAATGGAACAATGGAACTAGCATGCTCATTGAATTTAGATGTTTAAAAATTTTGACCATCTTCAAATTTCTTTGATTTTTCTCAATTCTTGATAATCGTTCAATAATTTCCGATAGAAGTCATCATTAATTGTGCTTGCTTGATTTACGAATAGATCAGATTGTTCAGAATTTCTGCAAATCAAAGCAGTATATGGAATCATTAGATAATACAATTGCAACAAACGATTAACTATCGGAAGATCGTTGGTTGTTCTTCTGGAGCTACCATCACTCCTCGAAGACAATTCGAACCAATTTTCTTGGCTTCTTGGAATCACAAAAAAAGTCGAAACACATTTCTTATTATTTTGTTTGATACATCCGTTCATTGATTCATCCACCGAATTCAATCCAGAAGGACCAGGTTGTGTAATCATTGCATGCATCATCGGATCATCAGAGGATTTTTCCATTGCAGAACCCGTCTTGGAATCAGTATTGTTAAGCAGCAAGTTTGTTAGTGGTTGGATTTTTCTAGAGAAATTCTCCCGTAAATCCGAATAATTGGGCTTGGTCAATTGATAAATACTTCTACAATCATTGATACATTTGGAAATCATCAAGACAGAATTGTTTAATGAATATATGGCGGCAATATTGAAGAAGTTATTTTTGGAAATCATCAACATTCGTCTTTGTTGAAATCTTAGAAAATGTTTTCGTTTTTTGGCCAGAAAAAATGAATGCAAATACGTTGAATATGTTTCCAATGTTGTATCGGTGAGCACATATAAAACACCTTGGTCTAGATTCAACGCGAAATCTCTAATTAATTTTGGTTGATCAATGTTTACCGTTGATAATTTATGCGTCTGAAAATGATCAACAAGTAAATCAATCACATATATACTGATTTCATTGGCGAACATCAAAATGGTGAAAATGGCCATCAAATTATCAGTATGTCTTTCTTGATATGGAATGAATCTAATTGAATAATAATTCCATGGAATATGATCGATTTCTTCGTTCATGTCCAACGGATAATTAGATGAACGTGGTTTACGATTTTTCGATGATTTCAAATCACAAATTTTGCTTGGAAACATTCTACACATAATCAATGTATGACGATTTAGGAACACATTCTCTTGCATGTTGGAATCTAAAATCTTCAATCTACATCCAAAGATTGTTGCTTCAGGCCCCCACAATGTTAGATTATTATGCGGTAAAAACTGTCCAATCGTAAGAAGATCCATATTATCTTCGATCCTATCGCAAAGATGCCGGAACGTTGTCCGGATGATGTCCGGTGATTGGTCATCATCATAATCTTCGTAATCTTCCGAACACGGTGTTCGAGTATCTTGATCCAATTCCAAACGAAATATGGACAAATGTTGAGCAGAGATCATTGCCAAATAATTGTGACAAATTTCAATGATTGTTGGCTGAAATGGTAGCATAATGTTTCGGGTAAGCAAAAAATCAATGCTTTTGCTTTTGTTTGGTGGTTTTGAACTATCCATTCTGGAATGTATTTCCACATAGCTATAGACCAATATTCTACGTTGATCTAACAATATGAATAATTTAGAATTAACTGGACAAACAGTCAAATAGCTGGCATACGGATCAATCATTGGATGATTGATTTTGATCAAATTCATATCCCGACCATCGGTTTCATCATCATCATCATCATCACAATGATTGTGGACATTTGTACTCATCCAACGATGATACAATTGTCCATCCAGACGATATTTTGGATTGAGCAACAGGTCGTAACTATGGTAATTATGGTTGAATGTTTCCAAATTCGTATAGATTATGATGGATTTTGATTTAACAATTTTATCTTCTACCAACAAGGCTAAATATTCAACATTGGCCACAGAATGAACAATCTGTTTAACATTATCATGCAACAACGGTACACGATGAATGATTTGTTTCCGCTGATCAAAATGATGTTCAACACCATCACTGTTGATATTATCATTGACATGATCAATATGGTTCCTGTTTTGGTTCTGATTTTCATATTTACTGATTTCAATCTGCCCAAACACGTTCAACAAGTCACCATCTTTACCACCATCAAAATCACCATTTTCTTCCGCTTCAATATTATTATTATTATTTAAGTTGGATTTATAAACAATCAATAAATGATTCTCATCCGCTGTTTGTACATGCAATGAATTGGCGTTAAGAATTTTCACGTTTGCCGATTGAAAATCATACAGACAATCCTGGTCAGAATGGTCAACCATTTCTGGATTTCCAATATTCATATCATCCAGAATGGATTCAAGTATCATTGCCTTGTTGGATGACATTTTGTTCACTTATTTTCAAAAATGTACACTGTACGGTTCGGTGCTTGGATGATCATCATGTGCTTTCCAACCATGTTTGCATGTGTCTGCTGGTTTTTTTTTGGCTTGTTCCAATCACAATGCTTATGATGTCTTCCTTACCATCACATCGTTGATGATAATGTCAGCAAAAGTACCGCCAACAAATTGATAATGGCCATGGTTACCATTCCCATACAATGATGGTTATTGTACAACGGATAGAACATAATTATATGATATGGATTGTACCGAACAAATCCAGTACATTTAAAACATCTGGAAATATGTTTTAAGATACTTGCTACTTGTTGCTTTCGTTCGCTTCATTTCTCTTTCACACACACCCACACCCACACCTTATCTTCCCTTGGAAAATTTTGACGAAATAATAATACTAATAATAATAATAATAATATAATGGATTCGGATTGGCGTAACTAAATTCCCGGATCATTAATCCTGAATGGATATCATTTTTCATTCTATTTTTTTTGATTGATTGATTAGATCATAACACGAAAATTTTTTAGATTTGCACTGATTTGCATTCCACTTTTCACCACAAAACGAATCAAACACGTATATATGTATATTAACTGACCAAGGCCAATCAATCAAGATCAATCAATAGTTTAGGGAATACGTTCGTGCGCACGTGTTCCAAGTGGTTATTTTTGTTCCAATCAAATGGACCGATTGTTCAAGCCAAAGTCTCATTTTTTTCTGTCCAAAGAATAGATTGGAAAGTGAGGTAAAGAAGGATTTCCAACATTAGTATCGTTCGTTTCATTCTCGATCGGATCGGATCGAATCGAAACATTCAGACCATAATATTGTTCTTGTTCGTTTGTCGAACAACAAAGCAGCAATAATAATAAGTTTGAGCTGGCTGGACAAAAACAGAGAGAGAGACAGTTCCACAATGGTCTTGTGGATCGTTGTTGGAACAGCTCTTATCCGTTCTTTGATGTACCGAAACAATGAAAACAGAAATATGAGATATTGGCGAAAAAAATGTTCGGTGCATTTGGACTTAAATCAAGGTTGAGCCAAAATATTGAAGGGGATTAGGTGATCCATTTATTCGATTTTATCCTGAACTCATAAATCAATTGGCCATTTGCTGGTTATTACGAAATTTTCAACCAAAAACTTGTTGATTGTGATGAACGAAACAATCGATATGAGATTCTACAATGATAGACAAAGCTATAGACAAGATCTCAGACGAATCGACTAATGAAACGAAAACATTATCGCCCGAAACGGATCATATTCGTTCGTTAGCTTTGTTTTAATTAGACATTGTACTCTGGTGTTCCAAGAACACGATGACCGTTATCATCTAATTTTTGTTTTATGTGGAAAAAACATCAAACACCAACTCGAATGCGCTGTGCACTACTGGAACCTTATGTGATGCTATGAGATGCTATCGATGCTATATTCAAATCGTGTTCGCGTGAGCGTTTCTATGTTCGTGTTTGTTCGTAAGCTCAAAATCTGTTCTTTTTTTTCCACTGGAAAATTAATGAACTCAAATGAGACCACAACCACGGTTATTAAAGTCAATTTCGTGTTGACTAGAATGAGACACGTCAAACTGGAACACAGGAAAGATGATGAGCGAAGGGAAACTAATACAAACACGTGATCCAAACGCGATCCAAGCGCGTGGAACCTGTTGATGTTCCAGAACGAACGAAAAAAGGAATTAAGGAATCTTGTTTTCTTTTGTTTCTCATTATTATTATTGTTGTTATTATTATTATTATTATTATAAAATTGAGATTAGTTGGAACATCATCCAAAACAGCAACAAAAATGTATGCAATCAATATTTTTATTTTCAAAACTACTTTTGCGGAGGGAACCAAAAATCCCTGGCCATCCAATAGAATATATGTTGTGAAGCTTTCATGGTCAAGAACGTGCCAGACTGTTTTCAATTCCCCTTTTTTTTCAATCACAACCACCATCACCATCATCATCATCCTATCAAAGGGTTTCATCCCCTTCATCACCTGGAATGGCAGACTAGATCCAATTAAGAACAGCAATCATCATCATCATTATTAAGACAAACGTTTTTTTCATTATTTATCGTTTTCATACATGTTCAGCACCGGCAACAGTTGGAATGAAAGACGATAGAAAAAAAGGATTCTAGGCTCTTGAGAAGCTGCTGCTTGTTGCTTGTTGTTGTTGTTTTTTATTACCATTTCGATAAATATCGTTTTCAACGCTTACCACGGGTTGTGTGTGTGGCTGAAAATTCTCATAATGAAACGACGTTTGATCCATTTTAATAATAACAATAATAATAATAATATCAATAAAAATATGTTTTCTCGTATCATTCGTATTCAATCAAATGGCTGCTGGAAGAACAATGTGCTATGTGTGCTATTCCAGTGTTTTATTACGATTGTTATTTCTTTTCTTTCTTTCTTTTTTCTTGGATCATTGATCTATATTTCGCAATTGGAAACAGAAACTGCCCCAATAATCTTTTTTGATTGATATAGGTATCAAATATGATCCGACGATCAAAACCGAACAACAGATTTTTCATTCAATTTTCATTGTTTTTGATGATTTTTTGAATATAAAAATATTTCTGAACAAAAAAATCCCCATCCCAATGTCAAGAATAACGGGCCAAACCCTCTTTTCCCTCTTTTAACTATAATAAGTTGTTTTAAATTGATTGACGCACGCACGCATGCTTTACCAAATCCGCTACAAAATATGCAAGGCATGCGTAGGCATCCGATTTGGTTTCGAATGCACAGAGTTTATGTTGTCGGGAACATAGATGGCGCTGGTTTGCTCGTTTGACAAACCAAAACCCAGCCGGAAATTCCGAACTGTATTGCCTATTACTGTATGCATCTAATTAATTAGTGCCTAACCATGGCTTAATTAAAAAAAACATGCAACAATTGATGCTTTTTGCAACATGCTTTTCAACTAGATTTCTCTTTCTTTTGCCACAAGACTATCGCTTGCTTGAAATGTTCACTGTTAGCTCGCTGTGTGCTCGCCAATGGCAATTTAGCCAGTTTTTTTTTATTCCAATCCGACCGGAATCCGGGTGTTTAATATGATTCGATTTGATGGGGAATGACATCAGAAACAATAGTCTGGACCGACAACATAATTGGCTGCTTGGATGCTTTATGTTCAGGAAAATGTTTCCGGCTAGAATGTGCAATGCAGGGACCGAGGTCGAATGAATTCGTTAACATTTAGAAACATTATATATAAGACACTAGCATAAGATAGAAGATTCTTTCGAAATTTCTATTCTTATTTTTGATTTCGGCCTTTTTTCCCTACTATTTTGAATATCACCAAAGGAGTAAATCACGCGACTCCGAGCAATCGTTAATCTTTCGGATACATCTTTAAGATACGTCAGAAAAACTAGTTAGGGATTAATTTTGAAACTGGAATTTTGCATTTAAAACCCTTAACGAACGGAAAAATATGAAGTTTTTGGATTTTTTCTAGTTAAAAAGGCTTGAAACAACCCGAATTTGTTGAAGGATTCCTAGAAAAATTCCAAATCAGATTGGTAAAACTAGAGGCATCCATTGACTGTACGCCAACTATGATTTGACGTCGTTTCTTTTTGGAGGTAGAACCAGCAACAGTTATTGCCATACCATCCCATACAATACATCTCATACATCCCATACCATCCCATACCATCCCATTGTGACAGACATTTTGACCAAGCTATTTAGTAACATCCAATCACAATATCATCTTCATTCTCTACCAACAATCGAAAGTGTGCACATCGATTTGATTCGCTAACCCAAAACCAAATCTTGATCAATTTTATTTTGTTTGAACTATCGTCAACATGAATTTTCCACACAGTTGGATCCATGTACGTCTATAATAGATTGTTAGCTAGGCCGAACCCCGTTTTGACAAAATTTTTTTAGTTCTAGTCACACACGCATTGTTTAATGTTCAGTCAATTTATAGAAGAGGGAGGGTCAATCAATCGTGTTAGAACAATTAGAACAGAACAGTTTAAAGAATTCTGATTGGTCGATTTAGACAGTTAATTAATTAATAGTTGTCTTTCAAAGTGAAATTGAACAATTGCAGAGCAATCATTGTTAAAAAGGTGTTCGAGTTAAAAATTAAATTAAGTTTTGTTTTATTTTATTTTATTATTACAAGGAATATCCGACTATGCCGCTTAACAATGCTGCAGAGACTATCCATCGAATCAACATTATCCTACTTTTTTTACTCAAGACTACTGCGATTTCGATTATAAGTAGCTTGAATGCCATGCTTGTTACTAGCCGTCGAACAAACGAACGAAACCGATTGCAGCAATCCATTAGATTTTATATCGAAATGTATGAATCGGCTGTTTTTACCGAGCGATATGTTACGTATGTAAGCCAAGGAGCAGGACCGGTGGCCGAAGAAGTTATGGTATTGGAAACATTCATTTCCATTGTGAAATTGATTAACCAATGGTTCACTCGCGCCGTGTATCCCTCCGTGTTCTCATGAAGAGCATTGACGATCATCGTATTGAAGATTTTAATTTATTCATTTGGATCTAAATTATTAGTATTATTAGTAGTGTTGTACTAGTTGTGAAAACCAGTTTGAAAATTTGAATGATTTTTGTAGAAAATGAAACTAATTTTGAATCAATAAAGAATTTATTTAGCCTGTTTGTCTTGGAACTGTTTGCATTTAAATCCTAAATTGTGTCTAACGACTTGTTTGGTACAACTTGTTGGTAAATTCTAGGTCACTTGAGAAAAGCCCTGATCGAGTTTTTCCCCTTGATCATTCCCCTCCCCTCGAAACACGAACGGGCCACATCATAAAAAAAACTTTATGATGGTGAATTGGTACCATGGTGAATTTCCAAGTATAGCTACCGGATTTTCCTAGTCATTAGTGAGCGCATCACCCTCAACATTGTCAAGTCAATGCATTCATTGTATATACGAATCCAGATTATGATTTGGATGAAGATCAATTAAATCGTACGAATCGTAAACAGATCTATCGGATGATTTTTACTACCAATGTCATAAATGCTGTAACACAGCAACCGTTGTTCATTTTGCGTTCGATGGTGGTTATGGTAATCGCTGTGACAGCCAAAAACCATTGTTAATGTCATTAATTTTTTTTTGTTTAACAAAAAGACCAACACCCATGAACGCCCTAATCCGAGCTTAAATGCAAACGACAGCGACATGATTCGTATAATCTGAATAAATGTAATTACGGACTCAATTACGGAGTATAGAATTGAATTGAATTGAATCGAAAATGTTACCATTACATCTCTTGAACATTGGAAACATTAGATTAGGATTTTTAGGCAAATATATTTTGAATCCTTAATTGATTGGATTAAATTGGTCTGATTCGAAATCGAAATGTGCGCATGTAGGAGGGTGTAGTAGGGTGGGTGTGCAAATGATCCGGCCTTCAAGTGAAGCGTGTGTACGCATGTGTGCGTGTGCGTGTGTGTGTGCGGATTGTCATCTGATTTCATATATTCGTTTTGAATAAAGCTCTCCGCCAAGCAAAAAAAAGCAAGTTGGCTTCCAATTAGGCTAATTGGAACGATTTCATATTGAACCTTGGAAACGGGTTGCCAATGGGATTCAGGATTGGATCTCGCGATTGTACATTCCAACGCGTTGGCTTTGATGATTTTCGCTTTAATTTTTTTTTCTTTCTTTTCTTTTCTTTACCATGTGATGAATTAATAGGAAAAAAAAATATGAATGCATAGCCAACATGAAACACAAGATTAATGCCGAAGTGCCTCTGTGCGCAGGTTAGTAGAGTGGGCTACTACTATTGCTGTTACCAAGCGTTTTATTCCGAAGTGTTTGTGGATTTATGTGCTTGTAGATGTTTGGATGTTTCGAAAAGAAAAAAATTTGATCATCCAGAACACACACACACACACGCACACACACACTTGGGCGGACATGGAAAATACAGGCAAAATTATTATAATAATAATAATAATAATAATAATAATAATAATAATAATAAGCAATAAGAAAACCGTAGTTCCAGAACAATCGTTCTCGTTCGATCACCTTGATGGACTACGATGCTTGATACGAATGTGTCCATGTCCATGTTGGCTTAATCATCGTAATTAGCGTTAACACACACACACACAAACACACACACCAAATATCTGGATTGAGAATCTATGAATAAATTTACTGTTACTATTTATTTATCATCTAATTATGATTTGTAAAAAAATAAGGGAGCCATTTCCAAGAATTTTTGTTTTTTCCCTCTTTCTCTCTCCCTCTCTCCCCTCTCGCTATTATTCTCCTTGTACAGTGCAATTCATGAATGTGAATGAACCAGAAATAGTTTCGGAGAAAACTACAGTTACAACAATCTTGAATCTTGTGTGTGTGTGTGTGTGTGTTGAATAATCTAACTATAACAATAATCAGCGACAAAGTTTTGGACACAACAAACAAACATATAACGGTGGTAAATGTTATTATTATTTTTTGTTTTGTGTTGTTGTTTTAATTGATTGTGGCCGAAAAGAGATTCTTCGGACCAGATAAAAAATCAATTATCGTGATCACACTAAGGATTTTTGTAGTCGTTTTTTTTGTTGTTGTTGTTGGAATTGGATTCGGAAGAGGGCAAGATAGATAGAGAGAGAGAGGGCGATAATTGGAGCAAATGTACAAAAATATCCCAGAAAAAAAAGAAGGCGTCACCGCCAATGATTTTTCAAAGCCTTTCAATTTTTTTCTGTGCTTTTGAATAGATGAGAACAGAACATGTATGCGGTGGTTCTCAGAAATGCGAACAACAACAACAGCAAAAAAGAAGAAGAAGAAGAAAAGAATCCAAGAAATTAGTGACATTAAAATGCCATTATACCTGAACATATTTTGCGCGCGCCTCGTACGATTATTTGAATCCTTAATCGATGATTTGTTTTTTTTTCTGGCTCTGTCCATTTCTTGGCCAAATTGATATTATTGTTATTAGTAGTATTATTGAATTATTGAATTATCAAACGGTAATAATCATTGCAAAGCTAATATATACAGACAATATTACAAGTTCTAGTACTAGATCGGAAAGAATTTCACCTTCAAGCCTTTAACAACACTCACAAGATTGTGAACAAACGATTCTAAACACTACTTGTAAATGCAGAATGACCACAACAACAAGAAAAAGAAATATGAAAATTATATTGAATTGCATGCATATCATAAAAAAAACAACAATAAGAAAAAACAAAATAAAATCAAACGCGCAAAAAAATTTGTAACTTTTTATGGAAATTTTTCTAAGTTAAGTTTTTTTTTGGTGGCAATTTTTCCACAATTATTTCTCCTACTATCATTCCATTGCTTCATTGCTTTATTTCATTTGATCCCTCCCCTTCACTCTCACTCTCTCTCTCTCTCTCTCAAACTCTCCCTTCTTCTGCGCTTCTTACCATTTTTCTCGCTCTCGCACCGATCATCCTTGATCTGACTCACTACAACATTGGGCAGTACACACACAGGACACAGTGTCCACCCAACAAACTGACCACAAGATAGTTTTGCTATATAGCAAAAAAAATGGCAGATGTTTGCTTGTTTGCTTGCTTGCTTGCTTGCTTGCAATACAAGCGATGCCTACAGTTCTGTACAGTTTTACGGTAGTTAGTTCTTTTGGTGGTTGATATATAGCTATTACTTTTGATTGAAACAAAAAATAGATATGTTTTTGCGGGCATTCTGATTCTACGGGTGTCAAAAAGGGCTTTATTTGGCAGCAAAAACATGGCTTTTTTGGGCCTCTTTTTTGTGGCTTCTCGCATACTCGGGGATCGGGGAACAAAAATTGAGAAATCATTTTCATTTCAATAATAATAATAATAATTGATTAATCAATTAATCTTCCAAGATCAATTGGCTTTCAAAGTTGTCCAGGGCAAAAAATTTGAATCTTAAAGGCCGCACAAATTAAAGGTGTCTTGTTTGGAAACCTTCTCAAACATGATTTCCTCGGCTTCTTCGCATGCTACTTCTGTCATCCAAATACGAAAAAAAAATTAAAGATTGCCATGATAATATATTCGGCGTTGATATACGCCAAGATGGCTTATTTGGCCATCTATCAACCAATCAATCCATCAATCTGTTACATTAATCTAATCTATTAAAATCGGATCCAACAGAAACATTGACCATTGGGCGATCCATCCCCTTCCATCCCCTGGATATTTGGATACCTTGCCTTTTGTTGGATTTGTTCAAATCCTGCTTGTTCCAAAACTTTTTACAACGATCGGATCGGATCGGATTTTGATTTCTTCCCCAAATTTTTTCTGTTATTTGTTATATTGGCGGGCTTTCAATTTCATTGGCTTTGTATTCTCATTACGTAATAATACGTACATATTTTTTCAAAGGAAATTCTAAAGCAACGATAGCAACCTGAACGCAATATATATCTTATATGTGTTTTTCTACTTCTTCGTCGTCGTTTTTTTTGTTGTTGTTGTTCAATCCATTCTTTGTAATGAATCGATTATCACATTCTCTCTTTCGCACAATGTTTCTTGTTTGATTTGAAGTGCCAAAGAAAAAGAAGAAGAAGAAGAAGAAGAAAAAGAAGAAAATAAAATGGCGATGATGATTTTCGTTACATTTCGTTTCGGACAGAAAATAAATTATATCACGGCTAAATTGTGCACGATTTTATATCTTAATCTATCCCATTTCTCTCAGTCTATAGTTTTTTCTTCTTGATTTTAATGCCTAGGTTTTGCCTAGGCTTCTGTGTGTTCTTTTGATTCGAATTATTCGTTATTACGTTTTTTTTTGAGATATTTAGATATTGTTACAACAAAACGAATGGTGAAAAAGGGGCAGTTCTGAATGAAATGTCTGTATGTGTGTTTGATACATAAGTGTTGAGAAGAGTTTATGGCGCGAGCCCATTTTGTTGTTGTGGTGTTCCAGTCGGGCGAAAAGACCGCGAAAAAAAATTGGATTATTTGTTCGCAAGCGCATGTATGCGAGAGTGAGAGATGGAGGTGGAGAATATTAATGAAACGCCTTGAAGTTACCAGAAACGAAAAAGATATTAAATAAAAAAAAGTACTTTTTTTTGAGCAATATTTCGACGTGCATAAACACACACACACACACACACAAGATCATTGCAATGGGAAAAAAATTTCACATCACAT
Source organism: Amerodectes protonotaria (assembly GCA_025882695.1). Lineage (NCBI taxonomy): Eukaryota > Metazoa > Arthropoda > Arachnida > Sarcoptiformes > Proctophyllodidae > Amerodectes > Amerodectes protonotaria. The sequence continues at coordinate 9,436 of JAOZJS010000036.1, read as the reverse complement.
CACATCAAATAACCATCATGATGGTCCGCGTGGATATTGGACTTTGCACTTGGATCTTGGAACGCTAGTTAACGCTCTCTTTTACAATTTTCTTAATTGCTCGCATTTTATAATTCTTGTTTCCAAGTGTTTGTGTGTGTGATCTTGTTTTCTTCTCCTTTTTTTTCGGGCTGTTGTTCACTTGAAGATATAATAATATGATTATCCATTTGAGCATATACACGCATCATTGTTAGCTTTAGCTTTAGCATTTTAGAACCATCTCACACAGGTGTGTGAAGCTTGTGGAAACCCATTTCAAATCATAATTGTCATTATGATTATGATTATGATTATGCTTTAATTATTTTTATGGTTGTTGTTGTTCATTTTCTACAAAGATTTTAATATTTATTTATTTTTTTCTTTTATTTTTTTCCGAATAATAATTATCAATTTTTAATATCTTTCTTAACCTCTCCAAAGACGATAATACACAAATTTTTTTTGCGCTTTACTTCGATAAATCTCCAGGAAAATGGCTACAAGCGGCAACGGCGGCGGCGGCGGCTAAAACATTCCAGGATGAAGTATTATTAAGTGTAGCATGGCCTGTGAGCATGACCAAGCGACCTGGCGATAGAAAAAGGATCACACACACACACACATATATACACACACCAATACTTAGTAGGCGTGTGCTTGACAAATCTATCGCGCGCAGATATTCATTGGAGGCTATATACAATAGTCAAAACACCAATGAGATGGACAAAGGACAACCCACCATAGCAATTTAAATTTTAATTATAATAGTAAAGCAAAGCAGCAGAAATTGAATCTATAATGTCAGCATCGTCGCCGTTCATACGATGATGATCTTCCGTTCCGTTCACTGGTTTCACTGGTTTCACTGGTTTTGGGCATAGATTTTGTTCGGCACAAAGAAAAAGGAAAATTCAAACAAAAATGGATTGAATGGATTGCCGTACAGTGGTAGTTTTTTTTTGTGTTTTTTTTTGTTTTGCTCTCCATTCTTGGGAATTGGCCATGATTTCCAATTCGTTAATCCAAATAGGCTATTCAATTAGCATAAATTTTCATTGGTCCATTTGCAATTCTAAAATTTGTTCAATCAAATATCAATCCAAATAGCGTTAATGCATCGTTTTTGTTGATGCAGTTGCATTTTTGGAACGGCCCACATGAATAAGTTTCAAACGTTTATAGCTTAGATATTCCGGAACGTTAAATTGAAACTGCTGGTGGCTTTTTTTTCTACGTTTGACGTTTGACGTTTTCAAATGAAAAAAAAAATTTAAATCTCGACGAATTAGTTTCAAAAAAAGATTTTTTTTTCTTTTGAAAAACTTACATGCTTACGAACACTAATTGGACACTAAAAAATATTTGACGTGTATCCTGGAACTGGATTAAGAACATGCACAAGCACGAGACACACACATACGGAGACAGAGACAGACAGACATGGACACACCACCCAATCATGAAATCATTTTTGTCTTGTTTAATTTTTCTTTCTTTCTTTCTTTCTTTTACTTTTTTTTTTGTGTTCATTATTATTTGTTTTTTTTTCGCGTTTTGTAAAAGCTTTTCGGTTTCTACCGTTGGATGTATGTGTGTGTGTTCCATTTGAAAGGCACGCCAAATTAAATCCATATACACGATGTGCATTGGATGCTATGGTTTATTGAAGTAATTTTCGTTTGGCTTCCATTTGATTATATTGCTTGATCTCCTGAAAATGACACAATTAATCTATTGATCACTTGTCGATAGTGATTATTGGCTCTACATATTGATATTAGCATTATTGAACTCGGTGATTACGAGAATTTTTGTTCCATCGGCTGTCGAGGCGGGTATGATGGCTTGTTGTTGGATCACATACTTGAAATCATCGAGACAGAATGCTCCAGATAGAGCAAATGATAATAAGTTTAGAAAACCATTTATCAAAAACTATAAAGTGGGAAAAATCACCGCAACATTTACAGAACGATTTAGCGGACAAAAAGTGCACAATTGATTGATCGAGATCAATAAATCAATGAATTCAAAGTCCTTAAATTTTTTTTTTGGATTTTCAATGAAAAAAACTTTAAAAAAAACTAGATTTTGACCAACAAACACCGAGACAGCCTAGAAGATGAATGATTCGGGCCATTATTTTCGCGCTTTTTTCAACAACAACAAAACCCTGGGCGACACGTTTCATTTCCAGTTCAATCGAATCCTAGCATCTATGGATCATCATAATGGATTCTGTATTCGTTTCTATCAATGGTGACGCCCGAAACGACCAACAAGCAGTCGTTCACTGTCTGTCACAAGCTGAAAGCTTTGTTGTTTTTCGTAGATGTTCATTTTTGGATAATTATGGGCGCCATAAGTTTACCACAACCAACACCGCTTTACACACTTTTACAATATAAGCACTTATTGCTGGCTACTGCACTGATGCCAGGTGAAGCCGGCATTTTGTTTTTTCGTTTTTGTTTTTGTTTCGTAAATAAATATTTTTAATTTTTTTTTAGCGTACACTTGTACGCCCACTCACACACACACACACACACGCAGACACCTGGATGGATGGATTGTTATGATAATGATGGTGATCTTCATTATTCAATGAATTGTTTGTTTCTGTCTGTTGATAATCTAATCTAATAATAATAACAATTATTATTATTATTATTATTATAACCTGGATTCCGGGACCTGTATATTATATAATATTATATAATAATAACGATGATGATAACAAATAAATGTGTTGCTTGGTGTGTTTCACAAACAAACAAGAATGAAAAGAAAAGGAAAAGCGCCTTAGTTCCTTTTGTTTTCTAGTTTCGGGCATTCCAAATAGAGAAATGGATTCGCTCGTGTGTGTGTGTGTGTATCTAAGATGCGGTGTCCAGTAGTCGCGCGCCGCCATCGACACACATTAAAATTTTCTTCTTTCGCATTGAATAAAATGCAAACAAAAGGCAAAGAACTTAGCGAAAAAATTAAAGAAAGCCGCAGAGCGAAAGGCAAAGACGCACACACACACAAACACACACAAACATACACGCACAAAAGAGCTAGAACTGGAAAAGTCATTTTAAATTGTCATTTAAATGACGATGTTGATGGTGTTGTAATGATGGTTGACCGTTGGCGGTTACCTGGAGGGATCGCGCCGTCTAGGATACAAATAATGTTAGAAAAAAAAACATAGTGTGTGTGTGTGTACCGCAAAGCAACGACAAAATTTTAAATATAAAAAAAAAGATTCAAGAGAAATAGCGAACAAGGGAAACAAGTGAAACATCCATGATACAACAAATACATGGTCTCCATTAGGAACCTTATTTTAATATATCTATAATGGATCCAGATGATAAATATTGAGGGCGTAACGAAGCGAAGGCGCCATCAATATTATTATTATTATTATTATTATTTTATTATCGAAAATCATTTTGTCTTCAAAAATCTTCGGGCCATTTCTTTTCTCCATCATTATTGTCATCATCATCGTCATCATCATTATTATTATTATTGTCGTGGATTCTGTAAGGTTAGACCGGATAGAAATCTCTTCCTTGCTTGTTTTCAAAACAGGAAACAGAACTTCGCTATGGCTTTTTGATGCGAACACTTTTTTAGTATAGTAGTTTGTATTATTAATTTCTTTTCGCAATACATTTCGCTTGAATTTGGCGGGCAAAAAGTGTTTTTTTTTAATTAAATTTTGTATTTATTAAAATGATGATGAAATCAATTAGATCATCTCTTATCTTTGTTTTACTCGTGTTGTTGAAACGCGACCCGGTACAGATTATGTTGGATCATGTTACCACTTGAAATACGAAATTTTCGGTACTTATCTCCTCAAAAATCCCAAGTGTTAAGATAAATGGAAAGAAAATCCCTTTAGATTAACATATTCGTTCCCTGTGATTGATTTTGTTGTCATAAGTTATGTTCTTCTTCTTCTTTTTTCCCCTGGCAAATGTTTTTGGTACGCGTTTTGGCACGAGTTCATTTCTTCTTATTTTTTTGGAACGTTTCCACAAGCTCCAACAATGCCAATGGACAGAGGCCATCAATGATTCTGGGCTGCTCATTATAATCCCATCTCAATGGACATTTTGTTGTTGTTTTCTCAACGATTTCCGTTCTATCATTCGACATTGTTAGACATTGTCCATTCAACAATGTAACGATGATGATGTTGGTGATGATGGTCGGTATCCGATTGATTGGTGACATTAAAAATCATCACCTGTGAAAAAGCCATCATTTATGGCCAATGGCTAGTCTTTTTTTTTCCTACATTTTAATTTACCTTTGCGCATATTCACCTGAAATCAGTGTGTTTCAACTTGCTTTTACCATTATCTCCTCTCCTCTCTCTCTCTCTCCTCCTATCTCTTTTTGGGGCTGTCAGCTTTTTATTCTAGTTCTGCATTCAAATATGACATGGCTACTTGTTGCTCTTGGATGCGATGTTCTCTTTTAGGGCATCATTTCATCATACTTTTGGGCTAGTGTTATCTTTTGATTGTTTCAATTTTTGGAACGATTCTTGTTTGCTCTCTGTCTCTCTCTCTCTCTCTCTCGTTCTCGCTCGCTCTTTATTGTCTTGTCTTCTGTGATTATCTATTTTTAGAGATTTTTTTTCTTTGGCATTCTAATGAAGTCAAAAAAAAGCATTGTCTTGTCTTGTCTCTGTTTGTATGTGTGTATGTGTGTATGTGTGTGTATGTTGTTGCTGTTTGTTAGGAAAATCATCAAACATACACTTGAACAGAGACAGGATCTTAATTATCCTCGAAATAACAACAACTACGATTGGCTTCGGTAGTTGTTTCGGTTGCATGTATCGATGGTGAGAACAAACACATTAAAACAAGCGCATAAAAGATTCAACACCTTGTGCACACCTTTACATTTATACTCGAGATGCATAATTCAATCCATTTTTTTTTGTTTTGCGTGTTTCCAATCCTTCTTCCAACATAATCTTTGCTAATCTTCAATATGATTTAGGGCGGTTCGCATTCGCGGGCGAAACACTGGAAACCTCGAGCACAGAAAAATATATATTCATAAATTCATGTTTTCTGGTTGATTTTAGGAACATTTTTTCGGGTACGCCCAAACCTAAAACAGAAATCCCACCAAGGAATGATTCAAACATCTTAGAGTTTAGGAATCCGAATACAAATCCGAATCCGAATCAATGGATCCAATGAATTTCTATCAATCAATCAATTCACCAATCAATCAATCAATCAATCAATCTGCAACAATTTTCTCCCCCTAGCATTACTGATGCTGCCGTTGTTGTCGTGTTGCCGATGCATTGGAATGGAATTAATTCGGATGTTGCTGATGTTGTTGGATCAATGGATCAGCGCGTGTGTGTGTGTTGTGTGTCCTCCTTCATCTTTTGCTACATCGATCCATTGATTTGTTCGAGGCGAAAGTGTTGTAGTGTGTGTGTGTGTGTTTTCGCTCAAAAATGAAACAAGAAGCATTTACAACAGGCTTTTAGAGTGGTCTCAATGGCACCAACGAAAGCGAAACTAACTGGCTAAAAGGGAGGATGCCAATAATAATGATGATGGTGATGATATATGTTTCTATGGGATTGCTAAGAAAAACTGGCCCAAGAAATGAGAGAATAGCGAGAGAGAGAGAGAGAAATCTGGGAAGAGAACAGATTTCGTGTTCTTTCAGGTACAGTTAGTTTTAATAAGAAAGAGATCTGCTTTCAACAAAGAACGGCAACCACCACCACCACAAAGGTAACCACCACCACCACCACCAACAACAACAACAGCGATTATTTGAGAAAAACCGAATGTATAAAAGAAACATGTCCTACCATGACAATTGTTCTTTTTTATTTTTTTTCTGAATTTTTCCCACCACATCACCACCTTCACCGCCACCATCACCACCACCACAACCGCAATCATCATAATCATCATTCTCACCTAGAAAATACCACAGAAACATTTTGCTTCTGTGTGTGACTTGATTCAGTTATGTTCTTGGTTTCTTGGAACACGGATCTTTTTCCACAATAGCAATAATAATAATAGTAATTTTGTGCACTTTTGTTCTGGAGCGTTCATTTTGACGTTTCCGTTTCCGCTTTTTTTTCCTGTCCGTCGCTCGTACGGAAAAGGTGTTTAGGGGGAGAGTGATCATCGCGTACCTCATTCTGTTCAATTCTATTCTTGTTTTTATTTCTCTTGTTCGTCCACCATCCGCATCAGCCAACTACAACAACGATGTCTGCAACAAAGCAATTGTTCATTTTGGTGGCATTCGGTACAGCATCGATGCTGGTCGTTTTAAGCCAAGCATTCTCTGCACATACCAGCCAAATTGGTTTGATGCCACCAAGTCCGATCACATCCGGTGAACATTTAATATACACTAGTGCATTTCCGGATAAATTAGATCTAACCACACCATTGGTGGCCGGTGTTTCCATTGGCCGTTATAATCCAAAACGTGAATATTCACCAGAATTGGCCAGAATCTATAGCCGTTATTTGTCCAGAGATTTGACTGTTGGCGGTATTTGCCCAAACGGCCAATCACCGCATGATGGTTCAACAATCACCGAAGAAGATATTAATGAAGCAATGGTGTTTGCTTCACAACAGATTCAACTGTACGAGAATGCCAATCAACAATATTTGTCCATTGATCCGCGTGGTTTGAATTTCAGCGCCTATATTTTTGGTGCACTACTTCAGGCACGTTTCAATGAATTCATCACACAATATTTGGCCAGCAAGTAAGTGATTTATGTTTTTTTTTGGATTAATTGTTCCCTTCCCTTTCCCCTTCCCATTCCCCCTCGCTTGTTTCCTGGGATGTTCAAGGTTACGGATTCTGATCTACTAAAGGCTTTTTTTTGTTTGTTGGATCTCATTTATTCAAAAAATTTCGAAAATCCATAATTTTTACAATCGCTTTAAAAAAAAACGTTCGGTTCAATTTGAACAGAAAGAATTTTTTTTTTTGAATAAATGAATCAATCAATCAATCAATGAAGCTTTATTTAGAAATAAGGATCATAACTATTATGAATATCGCAAATCTTGCTTGCGCGCACGCACGCTTGTCGGTGGTCATTTCTGTTGGCTTTGTTTTTTTGTTTTTTTTGTTTAACATCATTAGTTTGATGGATTTTGATTGGTCGATTGATTTATTGGGCAACATGTAAGCAAGGGTGGTGCTTATTTGAAAAAGTGCTTGTTTTAGTACTACTGTGCGTCATGTTACGGTGGTGTGGTGTTTCATCACCATCATACCTATTACTGTGTACAGTAGTGCACCACAGTCATCGTACACTCATACACAAACAAGCACACACAAAGAGTGACCATTGATCAAATGATTGAAAATTGGACGATTAGCCAATAGGAAAGCTGAGATTTTTTTTTATTAGAATTTTTTCATATATTGTTTTTGTTCTGCGTGCGTGTGATTCAATTTAGGGTGGCCCTTTACTTATTGCTCGGCACATGTAGGACGTGCACTTGTGCGCGCACTTGTGCTGCGCGTACTTATGCCACCAATTTTTCGTCCAACGCCTTTGTTTGATTTAGCCTGGAAATCTTATATCTGCTTATAATAATAATAATAATAATTGTAATACCATTGATGAGGATTTCTGCTACTGACCGGTGGAAAATTGCGACGATGATGATGATGATGATGATGATTATCCAGGATAATCTTCTTCTTCTTCTTCTTCCTTGGATCAATAAGCCATTTTGATGTTGGAGTTTTAAAATTTTGCTTTTTCTCTTGATTTCCAATGATTATTGATGATGATGATTTAGGATCGTACTTTACCTTTATTTTGGCTTCTGTTGTTGTTGTTGTAGTTGTGGTTGTGGTTGTCGGACGAGGAAAACTACCATGCATTTGTGAGATGCGTTTATCGCTTCAATTTTCCATAGATCAATTCGAACGATCCCTGTTGGCTGTTGGCACTTAAATTGAAATGAATGGAACAAGGATATTATCCATTTCTCTCTGTTAGTGTTTGTGTGTGTGTGTGTGTGTGTGTGTGTGTGTGTGAATGTGAAATTCAATTGTCCGCAAACACACACACACACACGTGAACAAAAGTTCAATAGAACAAATAATTTTCTGTGGTGTTTGAGGAACGAAAGGGGAAAAAATATAAGCTGATATTGCTTATGGGAAGAAACTTATGATCTTCAAAAGATCCAGAAACCATAATCGTGGTGTGGATGTAGTTTCTCACTTTTTGTCGGTGTGTGTGTATGTGTATGTGTATGATTAGTAGATCCGCCGCTTATGTGTGCACAATGTTCCTCACGTGCGATGATTGATTGCTGGAAGCAATCCATCGGAAAAAAATTTATAGCCACAACAGAATCATTTCAAGATAGAAATAATAAAAGAAATAAAAGAAAAATTTGAAAAACAAGTCGCACCTTCTTAGCCATTATATTTGATTATTATAACTGTTGTCATTATCATCATCATCATCATCATCAAGGTGCCCTCGAATGATTACAATGGCTGGGAGCCACTGGAACAAGTGTGACAATGATTGTCACCTATATTCTCCATCCAACTCTCCCTCTCTTTCAAAAAGCCTCTTTCTCTCGTTGCTCTATTTGATGCTTATATAATCGCCGTGATCCGCTTCGGTGTCCACTTTGGATGGTGGATGAGTGTCGGTTCATGTGGGCGTGTGCGTTCGTAAATTGGGGACAATTTTTTTCATCCATTCATTCATTCATTCATTCATTCATTCTCAGTGTATGACAAACTAATAAAATGATAGTTGATTGGTTGGAAAAAAAGATCGGGGCGTGGCCTAAAGAGATTCGGCACATCCTCAAGTATGAAATCATCAACACATTTATCTATTATTTATGCGCTCATTTACTCTTGATGGCTAGCGCGGCGGATCGCGTACAAAACTCTCATCACATCATCATCATCATCATTTACCTTTAACCTGTTCCCTTTTTTTCTCTCTTTAAGAACGCTTTCTCTTGATTATTATAATAACAGTGGTAATGGTGATAATGATGAATACACACACAGGCATACAGGCACACAGGTATTATAACATTGGAAAGGATGAATGAAATCAAAATGATAAACTTGAAAAAATATTTGGCTAAATTGTCGTTTGAGAAAATTGTTCTTATATACACTCTCACTGCCCGGCTAGGGCCATCCAGCTTTTTGCTTTTTTTTCCCAAACGGCAAACGATTATGATTATGATGATGATTATATTATATAATAATAATATTATTATTATTATTGTTATTATTCAACGACAGCATCTATAAAGCTGGGCGTGATGCGAATACGATGACAATTACGGCGATGATGATGATGATGGGATCCTTATTATTATTATTATTA
>JAOZJS010000369.1:0-39730 GCA_025882695.1 Amerodectes protonotaria | reverse complement strand
GTTTAAATTGTAATTCCAAATGACATTTAAATTGTTGAATCGATTAAGCATCAAGTGATGGTGTTGAATTTCAATTCTTCTTCTTCTTTTTCTTGATCTTATTTCGGTTGTTTCTTGAACAAGGTGACGCTCCTATTCGAAATCGAAACTCGCATCATTCATCATCATCGCATCAAATATCGCTTTCCTTGCTGTTCTTTTTCGAACATCATCATCAATTTCAGTTTCTGCAAATTTGTTCATCATCATCATCATTGTTGCTGGATCCATGAGCCCGGTCGAAGAAAGATCGCCGCTTTTTCCACTTTGAAAAAACTGAACTAAAATATTCCAGAAACACGTCGGCAACTGAATAAATTCAAATCGAATCAAATTCTCATTCAAACGAAAACAACGAAAAAATGTTATGTAATGAATTGAATTGGATTGTCTTTTTCGCGCGCACAAAACAAAAAGTTTCGTGCTTTCAATTTTTGATTTATTTTTTTTTCTGCTTTTGCGTGCGCGTTGCTTTGCGCAGATTTGAGATGTTCAACTCTTTCGTTTTGTATTCGCGCCAAAATTTCTTTTCAAAATTGATTCCCGACAAAAATTCTCGCCAACATCCTGATCTAGGCGACAAATTTCCAGCGGAACAAATCTCCAATCTTCGACAGGCAGGGCTGTTGAACCCTTTTCATCTAGATGGCCGAGCAGAACATAAAAAAAGCAAAACAGTGTCCGAGAATCAATCCAATTCTGGCTTCAAAATTGGACACACAAAGACCAAACTAAAGAACGAACTCGAAGAACACTTGAGCGATGAGCGACATTTATTAAATTCTCTGTCGTACTCTTTTTCTCGTTTTTTTGCTTTAGCATCGACGAACATTATTATTATCAACCACCAAAGATGTCACGATTCATTAATCGTTTTTCGAAACGAAGAGATTCTTGGCTCTTTTCTTATTTTTTTGTTGTTTTTTCTCGTCGTTGGTTTATCAAAGATTCACCAATGCGCCCATCTACATCGTTGTACTTCGAGTGTACTTACAAGCTAACCATCCATCCATCCATCCATCCATCTCTCTAACTAAGTTTGGACCTTTTTTTTATTAACAGTAGCGAAAATGTCAACGTTGTTTTGTTGTTTCGGTTTTCGGGCACGAAAAAACAAAAATAAAACTTCAACAGATAATGCAGGTTGCAAGTGCCTAAATATACTTTTTGTTTTTTTTTTTGTTTTTGTTGGCTAGCGCGGCGCGGTTCGGATCAAACGGATGGTGGCCATCATTTATCCATCATGGTATGGTAGAAAAAACTACTTTTGGATTCTGATAACTATCAGTCAAATATTGACATTCAAGATTCGAATGAGAAGACGGTCATCGCGGCAATAAGCAATGGCATTTTTCAACAAAAAATAAAAAATAAAAACGCTTGTGGCAATGCTTTTGGTCGCCGCGAACACATCATCAAATCATCATCATCATTCAAAGGTCAAAGTTCTTCGATCAATATACTAAATTCTTGATGAGAATCTATTTTTAAATTTAAAATAATAAATTTGTTCCTCACTGTTCGGTCACCAATTAGTTCCATTCGCCTGCCGATAGAGGGCGCTCATCGGCCATCAATTGCCATTAATTGGCAAAGAGCTAGAAAGAGAGCGAGAGAGAAAGAGGGAGGGCGGACCGCTTCTGATGCCGCCTCAACCAATCACCGATTCCATCGGAAAAGAGGGTTTTTTTTGAAAAAAAAAAAATTTATGCGATCTTCGGATGTTGGTCAAGCGCGTTGATCATGATCATGATGATGATGTTCGGGTCTCATTAATTCTCTGCTTGTAAGATGATGTCTAACACCGGTAAAAAAAGGCCAAAAAAAAGATGTTTTTTTTCGAAAAAAGAAAATACGCTTAAACGCTTTGTGGTGAATTCGGTGGAAGCCGAACAAGACGATGGCCCATGACAAATTGTGTGTGGTTGAGCGAGCGGCAAAGTTAATTTTTCAAATAAAATAAAAAAATATATTTTAGCTTTTTGGCTTCAATCGCTCTTTCGGTCAAAAGAAGAAAAATTGGACATCTTCGTACGACGAAGACCTCGAAGGATGATGATGATCAAGATGCGAAAAGGTAGTCGCCCTTGTTCAAGGTATTAACGCCAACAGCTAATAATTAGTAAATTAGTTAGTTATTTCCCTCCTTCTCTCTCTCTCGCTCTCTTTCGGCCAATCAAGGCGAAAAATGCTTACCATCTTCAACATTCTGCTGCTGCTGATGATGAACTATATTATCATCTGTCCAACACACACACACACACGCACATTCCAGCACTATATCATCGTAAAATGGAAACGAAGAGCGCATTGCGGTCTCTCCTCATTATGTCAACCGTGTGTTCCGTGAAAAACAAAAATCTTTGAAAAGTGGCGTTCGGTAGTATTATTCGTGATATGCACACACTTCTTCTTCTTCTTCTTCGCTTGATTCCTCTCGTTCGATTGAGATAAAAAGCACTCCATCAAACACATGTGTGTGTGTGTTACAAAACGATTTGTCCAAAATCCTCAAAATGTCCAATCTGATTCTGTGGTGTATTTTTTTTTTTAGTATTTGTTGCACTTTGCCCGGGAGTTTTGTTGTTCTCTGTTTCTGTCTCTACTTCTTCTTGTTGCAAGAGATTCGCAATTAATTTTCATGATTGAAGCATCGAGGTGAAAATTTTGTTTCGTATTTTTCGTATTCGTATTTCATCGCGCCAAAGCGACATATCTAGTCCAAACCTGTATGAATGAGTGTGCATGCTTGAAAAACCCCGCTTGACCGGAAGCAAAAACCACATGAAACTGCCCCCCATTTCAATCAAAAAGGAAACAAGCGATTAGCGATTTGGTTTCAAATAGCTTGCTTGCCTTGTTCATTCTCATTCCACACAGTGATTGGTTCGACCTGCGGGCAAATTCGTGGATATCTGAGCACACACATTTTTGTGTTGTGTGTGTTTCGCATTTTTCGGTCTTGGTTTACTAAATAGGAAGATTTTACCGAGGATAATGTTGATAAATGCTGGCCGAACGTAAAGCAAAGCAACACCTTTTTTTCTCTCGCCTTATTCTCATCAGGATAAACCGATTATTTTCGAGCCAAAAATGAAGATCAAGAAGAAGAGAGAGAGGATTATAAAATGGTCTAGTTGTAAGGATGGATGGCTCGACTCGTGACAAGGGACAAGGGAGCCAAGAGAGAGAGAGAGAGATTTGGATACTATAGTTTCATTGCCATTAACACTTGATCATCGTTTTTGATGATGTTTGGCCAGGATCATCACCATCATCATCATAACCGCATCCACCGTCTATAGAGGTTTACCGCACTGATGATGAGCTCCACGCGCGCCACGATCCTTGATTTTATTTATTTGCTTAATATATCTTTTACCTTCTGGTAACTTGATCCTTTATCAAAATCATGGTGGTGGTTCGGTAAGGATTTTCAATTCTCCGCCTAAGACGATGGATAAAAACATATCTTCGTCAAGATACATGGGAAACAGGGAAACAAGAGCCGGATAAGTAAATAAATACGCTGCGCGAAGATTATCAACAACACCTCGTGTATAAATCAATCGCCAGCCATCCAGCCAGCTCTCTTGTCATTGGTGACCAGCGGAGGTGGAGTTTGAGCTATCTTGTATTATGGGTGGGCATACCAGCCACTCAACACACACAGCATCCAGTAGAGTACAATCGAATACAGTTACTTTGGCTCCACCCATCCATTGGATCCCAGCCACCCTGAAGATGAAAAGTTTCACGAAACGACCGCACTCTATGATGATGGCGCTGTTTGCGTCACAAAACGAAAATTTTGGCGCGTTCGAAGATGTTTGATGCTCCTCACAATCCTCACGCCAAGATGATATTATTGGCAAAGAAATCATCATCTTTTATGTGCCTCTCTCAGTCTGTGTACCTTGAATTCCAAGCATTCGATTCGATTCGATTTGGAAGCAATCAAAATCATAAAGAATTTCAGACAAGCACACAGAATAAATACCAATGGCCAATAGTTAACGAGCAAGCCAATTAGCCATGATATCGGATGGTAATGTGCATCATCATTTGAATGGTTACGGTTGTTGTTGTTGTTGTGGTTGTCCTGGTCGTTTGGCATGTTACGATATCAATTGCCAATACCACAAAATGATGGTGTTGGCGGTGCTGTGTCCATTATCATCGGACATGATCAATGGAAAGAGAGGAGGTAGAATGGCCGGTATCCAAATGGTAATGGTCATGTAACCCTAACATACCAAACAAGGTGATGACCTTGTTGTTGTTGTTGCTGTGTTTAACGTGTTTATCGCTTGCCAGAGGATTCTTCTGCGGGTAAATGAAGCGAAAATTATCGAACAACAACAACCAGGCGATCTTTCTTACTTGTCGTTGTTGTTGGTCAAATCAAAAATTAATTTAATTGTACTAGTCTGTTGCCAACATGCTACATTTGAATATACACACAACAACAAACACTTTTACGGCAGATGCAAATGTGGACAATGCGGATGTCCATTTTAGAAATACGAATCATCATAATAATGATGGTGATCATCATCATCATCATCATTATTTGATTGAATGTCGAACAAAACTATGCATCTATTTACCTGTGTGTATATATACCTGATGTATACCTGTGATTATTCTTGCATTACAACTTGGTTATGAAATCACGAAGGTATCTTAGCTGGAAGGATCCTCGCGGGCGCAAACACATGCTAAAACGCCAGGCGCCAACCTTCAAACGAAAAAAAAAACATCCTTTCGTTTCTTTTCAGTGTTTTTCGCATGTTGTATGTTCAGGGTCTTTTGTTTCCGGGAAAAATTGTTTTAATTGTTCCTGATCATCAGAGATATTTGAATTATGAATAAAATCAAACCAGATTGGCAAATCATCATCAACAACATTGGAGGTTGGTTGTTCGAAGCACTTACAATCCACCACCAAATCATACCCATTTTGGACTTTATGATTCTGTTGCTTTACATTCTTTAGCCTTCGCCTTCGCCAGCCAACCTCTAGTGTAATGATTTGGTGATGGTGGTTTTGTTTTGTTTTTGATGTTCTCTGTCCGATGTTCGACAAGCCTTTCCTCTTAAACCTTGTAATTATAGCTTATTATTACCTGGGGATTCAAAGATATTTTACATATGTCGGAATCATCATCGACAACAACAACAGCAGCAGCAAGAGAGCATTGAATGGTCATCATCTTGCTGGCAAGCTGGCAAAACAAGCTTTTTTTTCTGAAACAATATTCAAATTAGCGTGCACACACACAGGTACGTCAGGTTTTACCAAAAAGCTATTACTGAAAGAAAAGCTCTCATCATCATCATCACCATTATCCTCGTCTCGTCTTGGAAGAATTTGAAAATTCAAAAAAAACCCTAAACTGTCGATGTGTAAATCGATTCCTTAAAATTTGACAATCGTCTACACGAGCAATTTTGCATGTATTTCGAATACTAATCGCGTGATGCTAATTTTTTTGGCTTCAAAGGGAAAATTGTCAGAAAACCAAAGTCAATCTGATCAAAGAATGGCAATCGTGTAAAGCAGAGGTGAGCAACCCGCGGTCCGCAACTGCGTGCGCCTCATCAAACATTTTGGTGCGGCCCACCAAGCATTTCAGCTAAACAGGAGACAAAGCTATATTCGAGCTAGCTCTCTGATTGGTCCAACGGGATGATTTGACCTGATGACGAGACACACACACATTATAAACGCAATGTAAAGTAGCGATCAGCCTTAACCAGTACTTGTCTGTGCATGTTTGACGCCTATAACAATCGTTCGCCCCTTTGATTGGTCCAATGTGATGATTTGACCTGATGACGAGGCACACTATAAACAGGAGAAGAAGGTGTATTCTTCTCTCTGATTGGTCCAATGTGATAATTCGATCCGATGACGAGGTACACTATAAGGAGGAGACGAAGCTGTGTTTCTGCTCTGCTGCTAAGAGATGTCGTTGTAGGTCTACATTCTACACTACTTAATTTTAAAATTTAAATTGTCTCCTTGATTAAAACGGTTGCTCACCCCTGGTGTAACGGATTTATAACCGGACAAACAAAACAGAGACAAGTTGGTCGGATTGTTACAATCAAGTACAAGACAATCAACGACGACGACGTCGACGACTGCGACAAGCATACAATCCTAAGAAACGACCAAAAAGAGCTTTGGAAAGACAGGGTTAAATAGTGAATGAAACGGACACAAAAAGAAGAAGATCTTGCTAGTTAATTGCATTAATGTTTTTAATGAATACTTTTAACACACTGATCACTTTAGGGCCTAAAACGATGACCAACAAACACACAGAATGATGTGAACCCAAAAGAAAAGAAAAGGCAACGAATTGGATGAAAACGAAACGTACGAAACTTTGGATTTAATGCTAAGATGGTAATGTTAGTCCCTAATGGACTTCTTGTCTCAAAGACTCGAAGGACGGACTCTTTAGCGAACAAACACAGCAATACAAAAAAAAACGAGAAAATTTAATTGTGTTCATCGTGTACAGAAGCTCGTTAGGTTGGTTAGGAAGGTTCTTGCTGTTGCAGAATTATTATCATCATTACATTATATCCAAGTTAGAAGAAGAAGACAAAAAAGCCTGGTGTGCGTGTGCTAATATAACAACAACCATAGAAATCTCAAGAGATTTTGTTTAAAAGATGTTGCCCGAAATACGAGATGAACACCACTGTGGGAGTGGGAGTGGCGGTGGTGGGTGGCGCAAATTTGCGCAAAGCGAAAACAACAACAAGAACAAAAAATAGATGAAATGAACGATCGAAATTAGCGTTTTAGGCTGTCTGGCCAGGGCGGAATCGTCATCGGATCGACAACAGTGATCTAATCATTCTTTGGTTGGTTTGGATACATTTGCATATTCAATCACCGCCTAGGATGCTCGCTCTCTCTCTCGCCATTCTCCTCGGAGCGTATTGTAGCTATATATTTTTTTTGGGTTGGCTACAATAATTTGCATGTGGATACTGGAAAAAAAAGGTATCCATTTAATATCCATTTTGTCCCAAAGCATCAATTAGTGTTGGTGGTTGTTTGGCTGGCCAACAGCATTGCAATCAACTAACCAACCAACCAACCAGCCAGGGAATCGACCGCGCGCGTAGCCCAAAAAGATACCAACACACAACCATGGCCATGGTGATGATATGGTTTGACACAAAACAGCACCGATTAGCTTAGTGCTGTTGAATGCTCATGGTATAATCATCAGGTTGTGCATATGCAGAATGTGTGGCTGGATTATTCGCTAGGCTTTCGTTTTGTTTTCGTTCGGTTGAGATCATTGTGTCATTGTGCACATCAAAAACTGAATCGAACTGGATCCGAGAGAGAGACAGGGGAGAGAGACAGAACTATGGCTACAACCTATTAATTTGAAGGTCATGGATGGCCATCATCATCTTGATGATGGTCCATTTAGAAAGGTGTATATTGCATCTTATTCAACTAGCTAGTCAAGTGATTAATACTTTCATTAGTTTGACCAGTACACTTATTATTTAAATTATAAAAACAAGAAGAAGAAGATTTCTCGGATTTCATCTCGGGCAAGTTGGTCGTTGTTCTGGATTTCGGGTAAAACAACAAGCCCTTTCATCAAGACAGAAAAAGGGTTCGGCGAAATAAGGTCGAACGACAAGTGCATTCGGGAAATGGTTCTTCTTCTTCTTCTTCTTCTTAATTTGATTATCAACAATTTTTTTTGGTTGGTTGGTTGGATGCAAAGGATATGAATGATGATGATGATGATGAATCATTTTGCTTCTGGCTTTTTCTATCCGGAATTTCCTGGCAGTTCGCGGTTAAGATTCCACATATAAATAAATACACGCAGACAATCAAACATGATCATCAAAAACATTCAGACCAGGAAAATAGCCATCGGTGTATTTTTTTTGTATTTTTTTTGTTTTGTTCGCGCCATTCACATTTTGTACATCATTTGCATTCATTTCGGATCGCTTGTTGGCCAAAGCCTCCAACGATCCGACCACAAATGAAACCTTGCCTTGCTCAGATCTAGCCTAACCTAGCCTAGCGTTTGTTCGGTTGTTGTTGTTGTTGATCATAATCATCATCTTCATCATTTACATATGTAATTAAATCAATAATTTAATTTAAGCCCAAAACCAACCAAAATCAGTTTGGCCTAACTGAATGATAATAATGTTGTTTCATTTGAGGTAAACTGATCTTCGCCTTCGTCGATCGTCAGCTCTCTCTCTCTCATCGGTGTTTGTCTTCAGAGCTTGATTCTCTCTTTTCTGATTTCATAATTATAGCCGGGGCCAAAACGCTGCCACTGTGTGTGTGTATTCGCGCGTACATTTGATTTCATTTGCCTTGAAGCCAAACGAAACAAACGTTTTGTGATCGCATCGTTTTTCAAACGACCTGGAAAACACCGAACCAAGACAAAAAAACATTGAGGATTCAAAACAGAAGCATAACATCATTCCAGAACTATCAAAGCACCGGATCCTAGCGAAAGTTTATAGCAAAAGCGAATAACATGGGGATCCTACAAAAATCCTGGATTTCGATTGGTTATTAATTCGAAATTCGAAAAGAGAAGCCATTATGTAACCAAACTCATATCCGAAGCATCTATTCTAACAATTTAGGCCAATTCCACTTAGATCCGTTTACATTAGACGCAGCCCAAAAATTATTATATTTTCAAATTTCATTCCCAATTTCGGATGGTGAATATCAGTTTTCATCATAATCATCATCATCATCTTATTACCGCTTGCCTTGTTATTTTACTTTTCAGGAATTTTCGTTTCGTCGTCGTCGTCAGCCCGTCGCATCCCAAATCTATAACAATATATATTTTCTCCCTCTTTCCCCATCCCCCTCTCTCGCTCTTATTCCATTTCTAGGACAGAGATATTCCATTTCGGATACTTTTTTCCAACCAAAAAAAAAAATCCAAATCTGGTTGGCAGCGCGTAACGAAATGCACCGAACAGAAGCATTGATTTATTCTGTGTACCACCAATAAACGAAGCTAAATTTTTTTTGGCTTTTTGGCTGATTTTTCAACCCAAAAACAAAAACTAAGGCTAGACCTTGCCCGAATGGGATAAAGAGAATGATAAATTGCATTGCGCTAGTACATTCTCAGCCAGCTTGTTGGTAATTGAGAATTAGACGCGCACTTTGCAGAAGCAGTTTTTTTGGTTGTTGTGTTTAAGTCTTCTGCTTCTGAATGTTCGGCCATTCTACTTTGGTTTGGGCAAACCAAGTACCTGGCTGGCTAGCTGGCTAGCTAGCTGACTGACTGACAAAGAAGATTCAGGTGTGTTCAGTTGTTTTTCATTAATTATGATCACAAACCGCGCTCTAGCTCTCGCTCTCTCTCTCTTTCCCTCTCCTTCGGTCAGAAATGAAGCAACCGGATCGAAGAATAATGATTATGATTTCATTTTACACCAATTAAACTCCAAGCATACACACAAACGCACAGGCTCTTGTTTTTTAAGGTTTTTAGTTCTAATTACTTTTAACAGTAGTAGTCCACACAGCATACATATATCCTTGAAGCAGAAACCGAGAGCCGAGCCGTTTAGGTCTCGACCTTTTCGGCTAAATCCATAATTTTTTGGTGGAGTAAAACAATTAACATCTATGTTGAATGGTGAATCTATGGTGAATATAGCCGAGCATCGACAAACAATGTTTATTAATTGGGAACATGATTAAAATAATGATCCGAACATCATTATTCAATAACAATAATGATGATAATGTTGATGTTTTTGTTACGTTTTTTTCATCCAAACATCCAAAAATAATCCACGCTCTAATCCAATCGAAGGGCGGATCTAACTATCTAACTAGTCTCAAAAAACATTGAGATCAAAGCCTTCCAGGCTCATTAAACCTAGAAACATTGATTAAAATGTTTCAATGATGGACACCACCACCATCATCATCATCATTAGCTCTTGGCCATCTTAATCATCAATATCATCATCAGTATTATTATCATTATTGTCCACCGTGTTGATGGTTTCCGGCTACCATCGATTCATCGTCCGTGAGAATCCGGGGACCGATCCAAAAACCAAGCTTTGAAATCAAATTTTTTAAGAAAATCGCGAACGACTCGTCCATCATCGCCGCAATTGTAATCATTCTTAAGGCTAGCTGCTGGTCAAGCTTCTGACCAACCAAGCGAGAAAACGACTATTTTGGTCGTTTTGCTGCTGCAAACCGTTCATCATCATCATCATCATCGTCATTAGGGCAGGTGTTCATTGGATTGATGCTTTTAAATTATTAATTAGTAGCTAGACAACAACCAACAATCCAACCATACAATCAACAGTAGCAGCAGAAGCCATTCTGACATTTATTGTATGGTTGTCTGTGGCAATCGTTGTCCCAGGTATTTTAGCAAACGAAGAGGAAGAAGAAGAAGAAGAAGAAGAAAAAGAAGAAAACGACAAAAATGTCCATTAGCATAAATATCAAACTAAACTGAAGCAACAACAACAGTGGCTGCAATGAAATGATGGTGCGTGTGCTTGTGTGTATTTATGATTGACACAATCATTTTGACGCTTTGACGTCGTTCCAAATGGTGGTAGATAATACCACTCTTTCGAGAGCGAGAGAGAGAGGGAAAGATATTTCAAATTCTCACCAAAAACAAAAATATACACTGGTCTGGAAAATTATAGTTTTTTATACTTTGGCTTGGCTTTCCTCTCTCTCTCCCTCTCTCTTTTTGGTTGACGCCTACCATTTAAACAAAAAGCCTCAAACTAGGATGGACCTAAAGCCCAAATAAACATGACTGTTGATCATTAGCCACGCCTTTGGGAAAATGTTTGTAAAGGGAAAACACCAATATAACTATAGTAAGACAGTGGACAGTGGACTATAGTGGACAGACAGAAAGGGCGGTTCTTAAACGATGACTATTGTTATAAAATGTTCGAAAACTTGATACGTATGAATTGAACGGATTTGGTTCGGTTGAGCTTTACAAAGGGGACCAGGAATCCTGTTCCGGATTTCGAGCGGATTTCGAACTGTTGAACTTGTCAACGCAAAGAACCGGAGATTGGATCGCCTGCGGTATGAATGGCCATCAGCGTAACGATTTAGGACAATGGTGTTTATCGTTTCCTCTTCTTCTTCTTTTAGATTTTGGTTCAAAGTGTATAATTTACTATTTAAAATTCTTAAACTGTCATTTTTCTCTTGGCTGCAAAACATTACCAAACAAGGGACCCGAGAAAGCCCCTTTATTAATTGTTCTCGTCTGAGTCCAATTAACTTTGTCTTCAAATGGGAAGAAAGCATTTTTGCTAGGTAAAATTCGGAGAACAACAACAACGACCACCAAAACAATGACCAAGAATGGAGAATGGTGGATGGTCGGAACAACAAAAATTATGACCATCACCACCATATTATTAACCGTTCATTTATCATTCACCTGAAGGTTTAATTGTTTTCAGTCTGGATTTAATTAATCAACTTTGATTATGAGGAATCTTGTACATTTCTCGAAGATTAAGAATAGAAGAATCCGTCCATCCATCCATGGTCCGTTGTTTGTTTGTCTCCAATCACATACTATACTACACTACTCTCTTGCGGAATGTGACCTGCGATTCGCAGCAACATTAAAAAAAATAAAAGAAAACAGATTTTCAGAAAGTTGTTGTTTTATGATCTTCTTGTTTTTTGTTGTTTTTGTTGGAAATGGATCCCGATGACAACAGCAGATGCAATGTAGAACCATGGAAGATTCATGTTTCATCCAACCAACTTTGGATTTATAATTCACTTTCAGTGGAAACCGGCCAAGATGAATCGATTAGAAGATCGTTAAAATTGAACACCGACCATGTTCAAAGTGCTTCGAAGTTAAAAAAAGATACGCTAGCCAGTGTGCTGCGGCAGGTTCATAAAATTCATCGCAAGAATATAAACTAAAATGGCCAGAGTTTGATCATAAAATCGTCAATGCATTTCTTGTTTGTCAACTTTGTCGACAGAAGTTTGGGAGAAGACGTTCCATCACTTGGAACAACTATTTCTGAGGAGGATTTCGTCGTCGCAAAAAGATAAAAGACAGACAGAAAGATAAGCCAACAATTTTTCGGATTGTAAATTATGTTTTATAGAGCTTCATCTGATTATTCAATTCTGTACGCATTTCTTATGCATCCAACGAACCAGAATTTAATTCAATTTCCGAAATTTTGAGTGAAACATTAAGGCGAAAATTGAATCGTTTTTTTGGCGGGAATTTCTTCAGTTGAATGCAAATCATGTCGCGTTTTGCCTTGCTCCGCTAAATTATTATTAATTTAATTAAATCAATTTGCGTTGCGTTTTCATATTTTTTTTCGAGGACCAGATTTCATGAATGAATCATTTTTATATTCAATTTTTGTTAGAAAAGAAATAAGATATATTTCGAAGGAAAAAATGAAAATTCAAAATGATTTTGAATTATTAATATTCATAACTCTGGGCCCGAAATTCTCTGACGCCAACCGGAACAAGAAAAAAAACTTTTGTTGAAATTCAAATTACAAGGACATTTCGCTCTACAAAGATAATGATGATAGGCTCTGCTGTCGGATCCTCATGTAAATCGATCTTAATTATTTGCCATGTTATGTAATTCAAACGTAATTACACATTGGTTCATTCGTTCGAAAATATCGATTTTTTCCCTTTCCTATCTTCTTTTTCCGGGGCTCCAACTCTTTTTTGTAAAATGTTTGCAACCTTTGGCCAATAGATGGCGCATGTTCGCTATTTCTGGAAGCTCTTTTCAAATTTCCTGCCAAGAGCGGAACAAATGAACAAAATGAATCGACCAATCGATTGATTCGATTTTCATTTTCATGGCAAAAAAAATCCAATCAAAAAGAACATATAAAAAAAATTTAATTCGAATACTAAGACAAATTTGTGAAGACAAGTGTGAAATGGTGTGAATTCATCATGGCATGGCATGGCATGGTTGGTCCTTGATTTTCCAATGTATGTTCTCGTGTGGATCAATTTTGGAGAAGTCTCATTTTCTAGTTTAATTATTGAATGTCCATCCAAGCGAATATTGTGTCTATTAGCGAATATCTTTCTTTTTTTTTGATATTTTGATTCATTTCATTTGGTTCGAGAACAAAGAAGTGTTAATGAATGATTCTTGCCATCTGCTTCTCGATCTTTTTTTTTTCTTCTTCTTCTTCTTCATCTTCTTCATCGATGAATGGTCTTCGTTTGCCACGGAAGCAGCTGTATATTCTATTCATCCTGGTCATTCTGATTTGGCATTCATTTCGAGCTCTGTGAATGTGATTTTTCGGCTTCTCTCAACTCGATGATCAGTGTGGCCGGATTCAATTCACTTCCAGCCAGAAGAAGACCAAGAACATGGATCCAGGAGCAACAACAAAATAATAGCCATAGAAATAATGATCCAAACTGACCAACCGAACCGAACCGAAACAATAACAACAACAGCAACCAGAGAGAGAGAATCCTAGAATATTATTAAAAAGGAGAATACTCCAGTGTGGTCAAGATCATGGCTGTCCACTGGTCGAGGGTGATGGTGGTGGTGGTTAGATTCCTCTTCTTCATCTTATTTCTTTGATTCAATAAACCAAAACAGACAGATGCTACAATAACCGAAAAATAATAATAATAATGGCGGCCAACGTTGGTTCTTATTCTTATTTTTTTTGTTCTGTTTTTGTTTCTGTTATACTTCCAACACACATCTTTTAACGTTGATTTGATTTGTTTCACTTGGATGGAACATACACACATACACACACAAGGCTCAAAATGAAAACAAAACCCACAACCATCATCCCAGTATTGTTCCGGAATCTTCCGGAATCTCTGGAATTTCAAATGGCCATCCCAATCCCATCGCAAAGGGCAAATCAACAAAACCAGGATTCTTTCTGGACACACACACACGCACACACGAACCCAATGGAATTTGAATGTAATTAACTCGAGATTTCTAGATTCTCGTCTTCTTATTCCTTCTCACAGAATCTGGACAATATCCTGCACCGATTTCTGTATTGGACGACTATTTCGACTTTGTTGGTATGGTTAGGGTAGAAATAGTGAAAACTGGGAACAGAACGTTATACAGAAGCGTATCGATAGTATCGATCGAAAAATTTAGCAAAACCGAAACTTTCTTCATTTTCCGGGCAAAAAACCCGACACATTTAAGATAATGTTGACAATATTTCTGAAAACATTTGGCCAACACCACCACCACAAAGACTTTGGATCATAAAACCGGGCAATAAAAAAAAGAGCCAAACATCGGAAAACAACCAACCAACTAGACTGCTGACCAATAATGTTCCAGAGGATGTTGGTGTGTGTCGTTTATGTAATTATCGATTAGAAGAAACCATCGCAATCTTTGACGATGATGATGATGGACGAATCCATGTTTTTTTTCTGGTACGGCCTCCAAACAATAACAACAACAACAACACAATCCATTTGAACCAATTAATGTTGGCCCATTTAGGGCCCCGCAAATGGATGGATTCTAATGGGCTATGATCTGTGTTATTTTTTTTTCTTATTTTAGATTATCATTATTGTTATTGTTATTGCCTGTTGTCTATTGATGTACGGGATGTTTGTTTGTGTTATGATCATTCAATGGTTGCCGTTATCATTATCATTACGGTTATTATTATAGTCTTGGTCGTCGTCCTCATAGTCGTTCTCGTTCATTCATTCATTCCTTTCCATTCATTGAATCCGGTTGGGCGCCATGATCAAGAGTGTGTGCACCATGAGTGCATCAAAACGATTGAGATATCAAAAAGATCAAAGAGTCGCCTCGACTGATCGGGCACCGGAATCCACCGGAATCCCGAAGCTTCTTTGGGCGGAATTTTCCCCGGGAATAAAGCTCTCAATCCTTTTACATTCGGGCCGTTTGTATCCAAGTGAATGAATGAATGTCCATCATGATGATCATCATTATAATAATAATAATAATAATAATCTCTCTACTTTTTCTGGTTTCTGTCCTTTATTCGAGAGGCTTAATCGTCTCTCTCTCCCTCTCTTTCACTCTTTTCTCTTGGTGGAATTGGCGTCCCCACCAGATGAATCCAACCAACCAACAACAACTAGAAGAATGGTCATTAATTATTCTCATTATAAGTGTTGGACACACACTGGCCAGATGGATAGAAACAGAGATGCATATGAAGAAGACGAAGACGAAGACGAAGAAGCAGAAAAAGAAAATGGTATTTAATGCTTACCTTTCAAATTAAAGCTATAGTTTCATTCATCATCCAACCTAATCATACATTCATTACGTTCACACATAATCATCATTCGGTAACGTATAAGGTACACCTGTGTGTTTGTGTTGGATTTTCAAAAAGAAAAAATCCTGCCCAGAAAAAAATATCCACTTTTACGTAATTTTTTGCTTCGTTTTGGCTTGCTTGCCATTTTCCGATGAATATTTTTGCTTCTATAATATCCTTAGATCCCATGTGTGTGTATGCGTGTGTGTGCTTAACTATTTTAAGTGTTCTTAGATGCTAATGGATTTAGTTGGAGGCTATCAAGACCAAGACTTGGACTAAGACTACCACGGAGACGGTGAATATTGAAACCAGTTCGAATTGAAAGATGTGAGAAAACATCAAAATCAAATTGATGAAATCATTATTTTGTTCCTTCTTGTTTTTTATGGCTGAAGAAATAATGGCTGAAAAATGTTGGCCAAAAAAAATAAATAATTTGTATCGTAGATGGTTTGTGGCGCGAAACACGATTTGAATATTCCTTGCTACATTCTAATTGGCTATGCGCAAACGCCAGCGCATGCGCATTACCAATGGAATGTTTTCAAAAAATTTTAACCCGCGAAACCAGGAGATGGCAGGTGGTTTTGAATTGGACAACCATTTGGAAGGGATTAGATTCCATCCAATCAATCAATGGATTCTCTGATTTCTGATTTTTTTCTGCTTGCTTCGTCTTACACTCCTCTATTCGATTTTCCAGCAAGTATTTACTGAAGGTTACAAAATGTTAAAAGTTAATTACTGAAAGCATGAGAGACAGAGACAGAGAGAGGAAGCCCTTAAACTAAATTCAACCGAATCACTTCTATTTCCAATGGTAATATTGATTAGCATTTGATTGATTTACTTTTAATTTGTTGTAGTTGTTGTGTGGTTGTTGTTGATGTGTGTTATGTTTCTCTCTGATTCCTACGTTCCGGCCAATGGTCTTGGCCAATAGTTTTGGGGAGTTTTTCGGGTAATAAAACATTTTCGTGTGTGTGTGATTCAATATATGAACGAAAGGAAATAATAACATTTGATCATGGCCATCATCATCATCATCATCGGCAACAAGAATTGGCCAAAACTTACTACTACTGCACACACACTATAACGTTCGGGTCCAATCTTGCTGTTCGGCAGCTTCGATCTTCGATCTTCGCTCAGCTATTGGTGTGATTTGGCCACTTTTTTTCCACCGAATTTACCACTTTTGCCCCCTGCATCCGCCTCCTTCGTTTCTTCGGGGGATACTTGGACAACTTGGTTGATTGATTAGTTTTTTTTTCTTCTTCTTCTTCATCTTCTTCTTATTGCCCACAATCGAATACATCGAATACTGGGCCCTATGTCATCGCACACACACACATAAATGGCCATCATCTTCATCTTCATTGTTGTTGTTGTTGGATGCAACATTTCGGCAAATTGTTTAGGCGAGAACAGGGGAGAGAGGAAGAGAGAGAGAGAGAGAGAGTGGGATCAAACTGTGAATTCTAATCAGTGCGAGAGAGAGGAAGGATTTCTTTTGTCATCGCATCACCAGCATCAATGGTCCCGGCTAAACCTCCAAGAATGTATCTTCTTGTTCTTCTAGTTCTTTGATTTTGGATTTCAACACCATCACCACATATAAATTTATTGATCGATGTTAATCTTGTTTTCCATCATCATCATCCTCATCATCATCTTCGTCTTAACGAACTAACGAACACACATTAGGACACACAACACGAGCCTTTGCAACATCTCTCAAGAGTTGATTAGTTTCCAATATGTCGATGATGATCGAAGAACCATCGATGGTTCGCTTTCTCTCTCTTCCTCTCTGGCTGCCCGAATCAATGAATGAATGGACACGGAAATGATTTTGGAAACAACAAAATATTGGCCTTTGTGTATCGATTTGAAACAAAACAACAACATGAAACAATTGGTTGTTGGCGCAATGTCAAGGAAGTGTGTATGTGGAATGTGGTTGCATGTATCTTATTGTCTGGGTTGTGGATCTATCTGGGTGGAACACCATCCACTTAACCTTGGTGGTGGTGGCTTTTTTCATCGTTTTCATCGTTGTCTTTGAGCGAAGAATTTCAAACAAAAAAAAACAATTAGTTTGTTAAATCTGGAAATTGAAGCAACAGCCAAAGAAAAACAAGAAGACCGGATAAGAACCGTCCATCCAAATGAAGCTACTACTAAGCTAAAGAACTTTGGCACTGATTAATATCGACATCATTAACGATCAATTATCTCTCCAAAAGCAGCAAAAGAGCAAGACAGGTAGAGCGAGAGAGCGAGAGAGTGTCGCCGTAAATGTCTTTGGCCGAAGTTGAAGTCGAAGAGGATTGTTTAATTGCTCACGCACAAAGTCGATGCGCGACTTTTAACTTCTTCTTCTTCTTCTTCGGGTCAGCAACAGAATTAGTGTGATGAAATATATTTTGGAAAAAAAATGTCAGCCTTGGCCACAACATAGTGTTGCTGTTGCTTGTTCAATATATGTTCAGTGTATATTTTTTCTTTTTTTTTAGTTCATCAAAGCTTAAAACCCTAGAAAACAACCTTCAAACGACCTTTGAACCAGCCATGGAAATAGCTGCGTTTGAAGTTGATGAATAAAGATGGATTGCCCTTTTTTTGGCAAAACAACCACAAAATCTAGCTATAGAATAAAGGAAGGAACCACAGTTCAGTTCCAATATCCAGTTTTTCTTAGCCAGCTCGCTGTATTCTAATCTAATTGAGTGCTACCTGTATTTGTCTTAAACATTAACCAAAAAACCATTGGATTCCATGTGTGCGTGGACAAGCACGATTCATTAGCTTCATTCCTACGGTGATTCTTCATTTCGGGCTAACGACGATAATTCATCATCATCATCATGATCAGGGGTGAGCAACCTTTTTTCAACCGCAACGGACCAATTTAAATTTTTTTCAAAAAAAATTTTGGCGGCATCTCTGAACAGCAGAACAGAAATACAGCCTCGTCTCCGCCTTATAGTGCGTCTCGTCATCTGGTCAAATCATCACAATGAGCCAATCAGAAGGGAAAACGGTTGTTATAGGCGTCAAACTTGCACAGACTTGTACTAGTTAAAGCTGATCGCTTTTCATTAAATTAGTGTGCGTCATCATGAGTTCAAATCATCAATGGACCAATCAGGAGGGAAAACGGTTGTTATAGGCGTCAAACATGCCCAGACTTGTACTGGTTAAAGCTGGTAGCTTTTACTCTGCTTATAGTGTTCGAGTGTGTCTCGTCATCAGGTCAAATCATCCCGTTGGACCAATCAGAGAGAAGAATATAGCTTATCTCCTGTTTAGAAATGCTTGGTGGGTAGCACCAAAATTTTTGATGGACCACAAGCGCAGGTTGCTCACCGCTGCTCATCAGGATCATCTTACAACATCCTTCCTATTCTATCCTACGACCAATCCGGTTGAACTAAGAGATTGCTAAAACCTCGGGGTGACTTGAACCAAATTTGACCAAAATTAAGATCATCATCCCCGAAAAATCAGTTCCAAATAGGAGAAACATGGTGTAACCGATCCATCTTCCGATGATCTTGTTGGAAAACAATTTAGTTCCCAAAATTACTTATTTGGTCCCCGACCCGAACACAGGTCATGCACTCGGTTTCGTGTGGCCCTAAGCTGCGGCTGCCGTTGTTGTTGGTTGTTGTTTTGATCGTTTTGAAGATCGTTGATCGTTGATCGTTGAGAAGGGGAAAAATGGAAAACAAGGTCCATGGTTAGGAATATCAGTTCTTAAGCTTCAACCTCGAATGTTTATGAGATCGATCAATGGTGGTGGTATTACACCAATTACCCAATTAGGATATGTTAATACTTGGACATTTTGCTTGGTTATATGGCTTTAAGAACCACCATAAGTGAAAGATAATCTCTCTTTGAAAACCTCGAAACTTTCACCACAGCTCTTTGCTTCTGGACTACATTGAACTGCTGGAAACGAACAACAAAGAAAATAACATGAAAAGAGCTTCTGGAAAATGTTGAAGAAGAACTACATGACCAACATGTGATTGGTTTCAATTCTTCAACCTACGCGCTCTTGATCTCTCTCACCGTTGTCGGGCTACACAGTTTTTTGGGGTTTTGGTTGCTTTCTCGGTTGGTAAAACATGTTCACAACCTTGTTATTATCCATCATCATCATCATCATCATATTCTCTCTCGTTCTCTTCGTCCAATTTCCATTTCAATCGTAACAATATGCAGAATATATACAAGAGATATTTGATTGTTTGTGCGTGTGTTTCAAAAAAAAAAAGTTTGACACGTTATAATCATCAAACGGGTCCAGGTCCAGGTTCGGTCGGTGATAATAATAAGTGTAATAACAAGGTGACATTTTTTTCTCCATATTCAAACTGCTGCTGCTGTTTGATTGGTCGGTTGGTTGGCTGGCTGGTTGGTTGATTGTTTGATGGTAAACGATCACCAACCATCATATATCCTGTGGATATACATGTTATAATCAGGGTCCAGGTAGTTCATTTAGCAACATTCTCTGGTGGTGGTGGTGGTGGTTTGACAGGCCCACCGGTGGTACGTCTTTTGAGTGAGTGAAGGTTGAAGAAGCAGAAGCCGCTGGTAGTTTCCATTTCTTCTTCTTCTTTTTGTTCTTCCGGCTCGCTCACCAATGTTCTACTCGACATGACACCTCCATCGTTTTCACCATTGTTGTTGGTGGTGTTAGTGGATGTGGCCACTTCCCACCAAAATGAACATGTCAATCACTTGTCAACCATGTTCGGTGTTGCCGGCCTTGCCGACCTAGGTCCTGTGTGTGAACGACACCAACAACAACAACAATGTCCAACTGCCATGACAACAATATAAAGGGGCCAAAACAATGCTTGTCCCCCATTCCCCCGTCCCGAACATATTTAGCCTCGATCAACAATAGAAAGATTAAATTGGGACCATCAGGATCAGGATCAGGATGATTCTGATGCGTGTTCACATCAAAACAATAAGAAGAAGGAAAAAGGAATTTGGAAAATTCAATGTGATGGCCATAAAAAGATGCTAATTCACACACGTTTGTTTTGTTCTGTTTTGTTGTTTTTTTTTCTAATTTAAATTCGCAGCAGGCCCAAAACGTGCTAAGATGAGCAAGAACTTATTTTTTTCGGCTTGTTTGGTATCGTTGAACATCGAAAAATTATTATTGTCCGAAAAAGTACAAGAATAATAACCACGATGATGATCATGTGGCCATCATCATCGTTTGGCGATCTCCTATTGTGTAATTGACTCGTCAAACCTAGAATGGAAGAAACAAGCAGTGGAACACCGACAACAAGCCGATTCTGGTCGGTCAGTCAATCACATGACAAATATATACACCATCTTCTTGAAATCTCTTTTTATGATTGACGAAGCCGACCAACACGAACGCGATACAGTATTATGCGTACACCTGTGGTGTCCAAACGATATCCTTGGAAACCAATGATGATACCAATGTGGACCAGCTACGCGCTAAGAAACTGAAACTACGAAACAATGGGAACAAAATCATAACAATCATCGGTAATCACCATCATCATCATCCGCGATATTTTTTTGTTGTGAAACCAAGAATCTGGAGAATGCGAGAGTGTCGATGTGTGTGTGTGTGTGTTCCTAATTGAATGTCATCTTGGTTTACGAGCTTCTTAGCGGTGGTTGCGGTTGCTCGACATGTCAGAAAATCATCATTATTATTATTATTATCATTAAAATATCCACAAGGATTCTGTTCCGCGAGGTCTCTTCGTCCCCTAGTGTTTTGCATTTTTTTTAAAAAAACATTTTTTCCCGCCTCTCTCGCTCGCTCGCTCTCTGTCACACACACAGGGCGCTCCCTGCACATAAGAATTTCAATTTGTAAGGCCCCTCTCTTCCCATCCATTTGTGCAATGCACAAATGTCTTAGGATGATAGCCGAACCGAAAAAAAAACATCAACGATGATGACGACGAGGACGACGACAAACAAACGATGCACAACCAATAATTAAATTGGATTCAACAATACAACGACAGCGACAACGACAACAAGGCTTTGAAAAACCCGAGAAACCAACCGAGATCCATCCGAAGATAAATATATGAACAAAAAAAACAAAGTCCAAAGACAAATAAATAGATTGCCATCCGATCATGGTGATGGTGATGGTGATGTTGATTGACAGGCCTTTCGATTAGTGTGTGTGTGTGTGTGTTTCCAAGCAACACACACACTTACTTTTGACAGTTCCAAGTAATCGAGATTTAGATCCAGAAACACAAGGACAAAGAAGAAGAAGGGAGGGAAAAACACTGACATGAGGACCAGGACGACGACGGCGGCGACGACGACAAACGCACGGACCGATCATGAAGATATGGTGTGTGTGTGTGCAATCGTATGTGCATGTGACAAGCGTTGTGGAAAAACAAAATGCGAATTTTTTTCGTTGTGTGTTTGTTCCAGATTCCATATTCCCAAGGATCGAACATGCAAAACCTAGGGTCCTATATCGAAGCGCGAAACAACCGCTCATCAACCTCTTGGCCCGCTTGAATGGGCCTAGTTTAGGGATGCGAACTGGGAGTGGAAATGTCGATCAAAAATTTTGCACCCGCCCATCTTGGATGTGGATTGTACCCGCCCACCACCTAGGACCTAGGACATCAATCAAAACTAATCACAAGGACAATTCTGGACACATCTAGGAAGTGTATTTTGAGAGCCAATAAAATCTGGATGTTCGATTGACCTAATTAGTTTGGTCACACACACACGATATTTTGCCCTCTTTTGATTTTGATCAGTGTTGATGGTGTCATTGACACAAAACCGCATCGATCCGCTATTTGATTCGCATCGATTCGGACATTTGAATCATCCGAATCATTCGATCTAATTCGATCCGATGATTGCTTAATCTATTTGTGTTTGTCTCTCAATCATATGATGATGATGATGATGATTACGGATGTCTCGGATTCGTGATGCCCGCCATTAATCTTAATAAAAATTCAACAATTCAACACCGATACACATGCACACACATTGGTGAGTATGGCAGCGTTGGGCAACCGGTGGCTAAGTCCACTGTGGTCGAAATGGCTTCAATGAACTAGCTCAACCCCTTTTATAGTACCTATGTTGCATACATCATACATTGTCACTTGACTAATCAACCAAACTAATTGAATTTGCCCAATTAAACCACCTCCCTCTCTCCAGAAACCAATATAAGTGAGAGCCCATTATAACGAATACGCTTGACTCAGCTCCTACTCAAACGTATTGTTCTTACATTCAAACGTATTGGTTCAACCCCTTTTGCTTTGGCCAAATGTCTTCGTTATAACGGCGATAGTTGGGCTGATTTTCAATGAAAAAACAATGTGAATGAGTGTGATGTCACAGTGACCAATCACAATTGATCTCGCTCGAATTAACACGGCTTACAATAGCAAAAGAAAGGCTAGAAAAGATGATGATGATTTGTGATTGGCTGGTTTTTTGAAAAAAATGAGCATGAGATTACTACGTGTTATAACGGACTTGTATCAAGCAGAAGAACAAGAAGGAGGTAACTACGAACGACGACGGAGGATGTGAGCAATACTTGACGATCGTCGATTTGGTGCCTGGGAAAAATGTAGCTCCTACTGTAGAAATAGGTTGGGCACTTCTGGTGTATATTGGCTTTGTGGCTTCGATCCTCATTGTTAATTCAATTAGACTTTGAAAATAAAAGAAAACATTCAAGCTACGATCTTCGGATCCGAAAACACCGAAATAGTGGCGTGGATTCAATTGGCATAAATTAGCTAGATCTCTTGCCACGAAAGTTGTCACTGTTTTCCCAAACGAATGGGACCTAGTTTGATCTTTCGAGAGAGCGAGAGAGATTGACTTGAATCCATTTGGGACGTTTGGGCGAACAACGACAGCCTAAACTACTAGGCTTTCTAAAATGTACACACACACACAACCCTTGACGTTTTCAATTGAACTAATTTATAAACGCGCCAAACTTGTTGTCTGGCTGGGGATGCCAGCCATAAGCTGTTTTAATAGAGACATTTAGAAAAGTGCGGAGAAGGAAGATGAAGAGAGATACATTTTGTATTGTTACATAATCATAACAATGGCCGATTCTTTCTCTCCCTCTCCTCTTTGATGATGATGATGATGATTAATGAGGCTGAACGAAATGAAATTTTCGTAAATTTCCAACAATTATCAACAATATGCTTGAGCTACCATTTTCTTTGTGCTATAAAGTCGAATAGATCGATGGACAAGTCCATTCATGCTTATTCTTCCAAATCCCACTGGATCCGCTAGGGTTTTAGAATTTCCGGTCGCCGCCATTTTGTGGTAGATGGATCGGATATAAGCCTGATCCAGAACTATCCAGATCGAAGAGAAGCCAAACCTCTTGTTGGCACAAAATCGATCAATTGAATTTTTCTATTTTTTCTTCTGGCAAAGTTGTAGACATTCTAATTAACAAATGACAATTATAATCATCACTTCACACTGGGGTTTCCGGGTGTTGAATGAATGAGTGAGTGAGTGAGTGAATCATAATTAAATTCTTTGTAAGATTTCAATGGAAGAGATTCAGTGGGGCAGAAACTGATTTCAAGAAGAATGATTATGATGATGATGATGGAAGACGAAATCAGCAATTTCGAAGCCAAGCCAAACCAAGCATCAAATACTTCGACAAAGCCAACAAACCTTTTGGTTCACGCCTTCAACACCAATGTCAACAACCGAACCAGAAGAATGTTTTTAGGAGAATGTCGGTTCATGTCTTCATATTTTATTCAAACAATTCAGACAATTAATATCGAAATCAATAATAATTTTCTCATTCTTGGAGAAAAATGGGGGTCGGGGACGCAGGAAAGGGAAACGAACAATTAATAAATTAATATCATTATCATTAACATTAATATGTTGAATGGTTGTGGTGGTGATGGTGATGGTGGTGGTACAACATCATAATCATCATCATCATCAATATTTTTCATCATCCGAACAATTATGAAGAAAGAATTTCTTCAAGAAATGCCATTGATTATCATCATCATCATCAAGAGAGTCACAAGAAGGGTTAAAATATATTGGGCGCGGAAAGGGGAGGGGATTCTGGGCTTCTGCGGGAGGTGTGCGTGTGCAGTTGGCAACACGGGTTGAAATAGGTTGATGGAGCCGAAACATCTAAATTGGATTCCATTGAAATCCCCCTCTTCTCTTTGCAAGTCTTTGCAAGTGTTTTCCGTTCATTTTCTCTTCCTATTCCTTGATAATCTCTAGCTTCTCTCGCTCTCTCGCTCTCGCTTGTTATTATTATTAACTTTATTAGTTTTAATTATAATTTTTAATTGCATGAATAGATCTACAACTATTCGGGATTTCTAGCTCTCGCTGCGTCTGTGTTTCATACATGGAAATGGAAATGACGTTCGCTGGAGCTGGAGAGAGTGAGTGAGGGTGTTCCAAAGCATCAAATTCTCTGCATATCTCTCGCTCTCTCACTCTCATGCTTGTTGGAGCGAAAATATGAAGCCAAAATCAAAATGGAACAAAAAATTATTCTCATCTAGAACAATGTTCAGTGTGTGTTTTTTTTCTGTGTGTTTCAAATGTAAATAACTGGTCAATATACTCTTGTTATTATTCTGTAAACCAGAATCTTTGCAACACATTTTTTATGATGATAGTGCTGGATTCAGCAAAAATTGAAATTCTGTTTTCGGAATTTCAAAAAAATATGTTCCAATTCAAACCGAGGATTCAAATGAGAGAGAATGAACATGTTGGAATGGAATGGGCCGTTTCTCATGTCATATGAATTCGATTCATATGTGTCAGCCATGTTTGTTCGGGATGGAAAAAAATGATGATGATGATAATAATAATAATAATAATAGTAATTTGCATCTGTCCGCGTCCCGAATGAAACGACACGCGATTATTCTTGCCTGGGATCTTGCTAACAAGATCAACCCCTCCAATCACCATTGTAGAACAAACAAACAAACACACAAACAAGCATCCTGGAACACAGCTTTGATTAATCAAATCATGTCATACTTAATTATTTTCAATGTAAATTCAATGGATTGCCCGAACGAACCTCAGCACACTTGTCATTCTAGGGAAACTTGTAATGAATGAGAGAGACACACATACACTGCACACAACAATGGTCAAACAGAAAAAAATCGAGGTTGTAAATCAAAAATCCACAGAATCCACAAGAAAGAATAAAGTTCATTAATTTTCTTGGAACTGTCAGAGAGTTCCAACAGCAACAACAAAAACTAATAATAAACATCCTAGGTTCCGGGATTCTGGGATTGATGAAAGAAACTACTACTACTAGCATGAATATTCAGTTTATTTATGGAACTGGAATTGGAACTTCTCCAGGGAACAAAAATAAATCCATCCAAGATTCTCGTGGATACCACAGAAGTTGAACAATTTTTGTTTTTTATTGGTCAAATGTGTCATGTCAATATCCTGTGATCCGCGATCGGTACACGATTTGGTCCCACAAGCGAATCTTATCGATATTTGATTATGGATGTCAATATTTCACTTTTAATTATAGCTTCCGACAACAACAACAACAACAACCATGTCTATTCTTCTTCTTGATCTCGTTTTTTTTTCTTCGATGATCGAGTAGTGTCCGTGTGTATAAGTGCCACAATGTTCTCATTGATCTCTAAAACATGACCGACAAATTCCAGTTATTATTGAGTTATCTTCTCAGGCAGAAACTGGACATCGGATTCTGTCTACAATCTGTTTGGCGTGGCCAACCACCACCAACCGCCTATACATACGCCACATACAACTAGAGCATGGACCTGGACCTGGAAGCTGATTCATGAATTCGGGAATAATAATCAACTATTTTATCAAACGTGTTCGGATCTTGGATACTCTTGGGAATCCAGTCGAACTTTGGAAGGAAGCTAAGAGCACCCAGCCCATATCCATACGTTGGCACACGTTTGACACATTCGATGAACAAGATCATGCCGCTAACGTGTGCCAGCGGATCCAGTGGATCCAGTGGATTCTGGCCAGAATTATGTTGGAATATGATTAATGCAAACAACTGGTTCGCAGAGTATCGCTTTTATTTTTGCTGAAAAAAAACTTGCATTAATTAATCGGAAAAGGAAAGGGAACAACAACATCGACAAGAAGGACCCTAGCTAGGAATGGATGAAAAATGATGCAAGCATGTGTGACCCTGTGGAACCCTGTGTGCCGTGTGCTGTCGAGATAATCAAGAATATTCCGCCGGATTCTGTGGGCATAATTTTCGAATTTTTCGCTCACTTCCGCCCCCCCCAAAAAAAACATCATGAAAAACTTGTAAATTAAGCGAGGAAAAGTTTTTCATCTTTATCGAGAATTTAAATGCAGGGGACTTGAAGAAACTACCACCACCACCACCAGCCATAACTATGGCGTCTTCAAGACTCTCTGAAAACTCTGAAGACAAAAAAAAATCAAAATTCGATTTAATATCCAAAGTGAAAGTCCAATAATTGCATTTTTTTTCTCGAATAGACAAAGACACAGAGAGAGAGGATTGATCGATCGATTTGATTGATCGGATTTGCTGCTTTGCTTTGGATCTTCCAACAAGAATGGCTGGAAAAAAAGGTTTAGAGTTTAAGGGAAGAGAAGGAGAGAGAGAGAACCACTTAACCAATGTGTCGTGGAGTTCAGCACAACATCAACCAACCAACCAACCAACAAGAACAAACATTAATTTAGAATACCACGGGCAGCAGCAGCATTGTTGTTCTGTTGTACATCCTAAACCGAATACGGAAACGAAGAAGAAACCATTTGTTTCCCTTTGCCTTTTTTTTAAAGAAACGAAAAAACCAACCAACGAACGAACGAACGAACGGGAAATCGATTTCGCCTAGTTCATCCATTTCATCCTGTTGGTCCTGTTCATCCTGGGCAATAGTCCAATCAATACAAAACAATTTGACCGTTTGACAAAAACAAAAGGAGGTTTCTCGAGTGGTGCCCGAAAACAAAAAATCGAGTTCGGTCAATCAATTTGGTGGCTCGGCCAATAAGGAGATAGGATAGACAACAGGGGTCAGTGGTCAGGGCAAAAGGGCTTGGAAGAATTTATCTTGTAGGTTTTGTGTTTTTATTTCTTTTCGATGTTTCTTTCTTTCTTTTTTTTTCGTTGTTGTTTGCTTGTCATTGATGGAATTTGAATTTGATATAAAAGGGCGCGCGCGTTTAATCAATCAATTAAAGTTAAATCAAATTTATAGCAATCGTTCGGCTCGTTGTCGATTTCATCAAGGGTTAGGACAACAACAACAACAACAAAAAAAGGATGGCCATTTTAAGTTGAACGATGCAACGACGACGAAAAGCGATTTGTCTTCATCAATTCATCGAAGCCGGCGGATTCATTTCAATGAAAATAAATGGATATCATTCGAATTTCGGAGCTGAAAATCCCCTTAAATGACCATATCCAATGGATATTATTATTATTATTATTGTTATGAAATCTAAACTTTCAAGTGGAAGTGGAAGTGCCCAATTCCAATCTTGCACATCCCAAGATTATTGGCATCTAGTATGGCAGCTTTTAAAACTTTTGCTTTAATTAAATTTTGGTTGCGCACTAGGGACACGCCAAGTCACGCCCCGCACGCACACACTTACACACACAGACACACTTAGGCACTTAGACACACGCATCACCACGAGAAGGGGTTGGACTTGATCGAAAATCCGGCCAAATATACCGTTACATTTCTCATCACCTTCTGGTTCCGTAATCCTATTGGGCCCATTTTTGCAATCGTTGTTGTTGGTCCTTGTAGCCAGAATTCTTTCGTTTTTGTGTGATTACTTGTTCGCTCTCTGCCACTTGGATTTGTTTCAGAATCCGTCAAAATGAACTGTTTTCATTTTCATTTTCGTTTTCAATTTTTATTTCATTTTTCCATTAAAACAAAACAATCCCAAATATGTTGAGGGTTTTCACAAGCATCAAAACATTTTTTTCAAAATGTTGTTGTACCCGCGAACAACAAGATTTTGATATCTTGAAAGCCAGACAACCGAAACGATGGATTATATGTCTATTCTCCATGTTGTTTTCTGTTTCTTTGGGCGCCAGTGTTTGTTTCACACCCTGAACATCTTACATCAGAATCCAACGTCCGACAATACAATGAAGAAACAGCACACACATACACACACATTCTTTTTTGACACTTTCACAATTGAGAACGAATGAACTTTTCTAAAATTACTTTTTGTTTCCATTCGGGAATTTCTACTTTCTCGCTTGGTTTGGAAATTTGGAATTCGGAACTGTGGAATTTCGAGAGGTCAATGGTTGGTGAATCCATGAATTCTGGTTCTAGGTATCGTTGGATTTCATTTCAACAAAGTTTCCAGTCCCAGTCCAGTGGAGTTTTATGACAGGTTGTAAAATAGGCGACAAACACGTTACAATGTTTTAGCGATCTACGCCCGGATTATCCTACTTTGGATCTTCAGTGCGCGGATAAATCTAGTCTGCATTAGCTTAATTGAAACCCTGATTTTTTTAAAATTTGGCCTAGAATTTCATTTTTTTTGTGGAAAAATCATTACACAGGCAAATTATTGATATGCTCCAAATTTTTCGTTCAATATCAAATCCGTTTCCGAGAGCTTGTCGACGATGGGTCGATGCTGATTCTATAATCGATTTTCGATATTCAAACAATCGATAGTGTGTTCGATATTCAGAAATAATATCGATTGCGCTTTGGTGCTTTCCGGAACCAAAGAGGAAACTCAAGCAAGGAAGGAATTCATTCCGTATTCTTCTCTTGGTCTCAAAACTCAATCTGCTTCAACTTTGTTTGTTTGGAGTTCTTTGTTTTTTGGTCCTTTTTTCTACTCAAATTATTCGTATTTGGTTCTTTCTTTAGTCCAACACCAAATCAGATTCCGACCTTTAAAGCTTGATGGTGGTCTCTATTTGTTTGTTTTCTCTATTATTATATTCTTCTCTTGGCATATTTACCAAAACCTTCCTTCCTACCATTGTTTTTCAGCGTTGTTTGTTCCCAATGCTTGCAAAGATTCAAATCTCGTCCCAGAGTGGTTCCAAAACAAGAGAGAGAGTTTGTCCCATGAATAAGAAACAAAATATACAGAATAACAATAACAACAACAACAACAATAATAAAAGAAGAGAATACGACAAAAAACATGTTTGGAATTTTGTTTGGTCGGATTCTTTTTCTTGGATCTCCTCAGCATCATCTTTGTTCACATTCTTGGTCCTACTTTGATCGGACATTCTTTCCCTCGTTTGGTTCTTATCGTTTGAAACATGAGCTTTTAGGAACCGAGCCCAAGATTCGGTCCGCTGTTTACACAATGAAGAGGACATTTGACCGATGTCCCAAGTACATTCAACATTACAAGCTAGCATACAATCATCTTAATGGGCGGAATCCTCGGCCAAAATGTTTCAATTTTGCATTCAGGTTCCATATCTTCAGATGGCGCGTTGATCTTCGGATCTTAGTTGGGAAGAATCTGGAAACTTTTCCCATATAAATCATAAACAAACAGATAAAATTAATCCATCCGGTTCGCCAAGTTTATAAATCTCTGGCCCTACGGATGCTGTTCCACCCGAACCAACATTCGAACAAGAAACAATAGAATCTTTGAATGTTTTTCAATTTCAATTCAATTTGAATTTGGATTTTGGATCCGATATCATTGATTCTAGAATAGCCGATTTTTGTTTTCTAGCGGAACACTCATTTGGATTCTTCTTCTTTTTTTTTGGGATCTGTTCTCCCGGTTCCAGTACTTGTTGTTGTCAATGAAATGGTTCATTTGATTTAGTAATCTTTGGCAACAGAAATACGAATCGCTTTAGGAACATTATGTTTTATCTTTCCGCTTTCTAGGTTTCTTTTTTTGGTTGTTTTCTAATTGTCCATTTGTGTCTGTGTCTATGTGGGTGTGTGCTGGTATTTCCTTTGGTTTTTTTCAAAAAAAAGAAGAATCGTGTAAGCCATTACTCTTTCGTTGTAGAGACAACAACCAACAACCAGCGAAAAAAAAACATGGAAATCGTTTCCAATTTCTGATAATCTAATAGACCATTTTCGGGGCTGAGTATATCAGTTATCCAGAAGAAAATTTATAGAATGACGACAACACGAACAATATCAAACAGTGCTCCAAATCTACTCTTTTTCCCGGAATGGATTTGATTCGCTTTCCTTTTTTGGCTTTTCTGGTCCTCAATGAGATACTTCAACGAAAGATTCAATAACAATTTAGAGCCAAAAACGATCAGCATACACTGAGAGTGAACGCCCTAGATCGAGGATTTTTTGCTCTCAATTGATTCCGTTCCATTTCACTTCCGACAGGCCAAACTTGAACCAATTTTTTTTCGGCTGGGCGCCAGTCAGAACGCAAATAAACTCTGGAAATATATTCTACTCCTACTACTACTACTAGTTCACAATCATCTAAAGACACTCCAATTTTTTTTCTGGTCGACTGTAACAATGGCATCCACCAACAAAACTCCCACATCAACCTTCATCAATGTAGAATGTATTCCGACGGAAGGGATGACAATGAAAGGGAAAAATTAGCACAAATATTTACATTGTATCCAATGACAAATATCACAATTGACTTTAAATGTGCACACACTACACTTGTGTGCCTGGCAGTTACCTGGCTTACTTGGCCAGGTAAAACTTTACCTACCTGCTCTCATACCTGTATACCACCTGCCCCCTGTGTGTGTGTGTTGTGTATGGCTGTGAACGACCCACCAGTTTTGCCCGAACAAAAAAGAGTATCGTTTCTAAAGCTTATTCTTCTTATTATTATTCTGCTTCTTCTTCGTCTTGGTCTTCGTCTTATGATAATCAACTAAAATGGATGGCTTTTAATTTATAAGCTCGCACAAGTTTTAGGTACTGCACTAGTCGAATAATGATGATAATAAGTAATAAGTATTACGGGAAAAAAGATGAAGATGAACTGAAGAAGAACTTCAATTATAGAATTTGTTTTCTCCTGCTTGCTAGCTTGCTACCTTGTATCTAACTCGTCTGGTCGTCTGGTTGTTGGTTTGGTTTCAATGATGATTATTCCTGTCTGCCCGATGGTTGTTGTTACACTGTTATACCTGTGTGTTGATGATTACTGTTTGGCACGCTAATCACCACCACCACCATCATCATCATAATCATCATACCTGTGTGGTGTGTGTATCCGCAGCAGCACCGAGAAAAAAAACAGGATAATGTTATCATCATTATTGTTGTTGTTGTCAAATTACGTAATACCTGGCAAACGAACAAACAAACAGACAAAAAAACCAACCAACAAACAAATAAAAAAAAA
Source organism: Amerodectes protonotaria (assembly GCA_025882695.1). Classification (NCBI taxonomy): domain Eukaryota; kingdom Metazoa; phylum Arthropoda; class Arachnida; order Sarcoptiformes; family Proctophyllodidae; genus Amerodectes; species Amerodectes protonotaria. Next base: position 7,810 of record JAOZJS010000369.1, on the reverse strand, counting down.
TTAAAGAAAAAAAAGTACTTCGAAGTAAGTGCAAAGGGTTATTTTCTTGGTATATTCGAATATGTAATTGCCTCTCTCTCTCTCTGTGTGTGTGTGCGCGCGTCTAATTAATTTTAAAAATGAGGCAGAGCTTGACAGACACACACACACACACTGGAAGGGAGGAGAGAGAGAGCTAGATCAAACCATATTTTATGAAGAAAAAAAAAAGAAGAGAAGAAACCATTTTGATTGGCTCTCGTGAATTATCGCCCTCCGCCGATACAACCATAGCGTTCAGCCAAAGCCAAAGCTCTCGGCCGAAGCTCCACCTCCAAGCATTAGCTTGCCCAAGCACAAGCATGTTTGACAAGCCAAAAGTTTACGGTGGAACCACCCTTTCAAGTCAAAACTAATGGACAAATTATTTGAACAACCGCCTTCATAGTTAGCTTTGCTGGTTGAAAAATTTAAATTTCCAACTTAGTGATAGAAAATCACACTGAAATCGAGAACAATTATCAGGATCGTTAGAGTTTCCCCTTTGCGTTGACATTTTCCGATTAATTTTGTCAGATTCCGTATGTCACCAATCAGCAACGATCATGTCGCAAGGATGACACTCGGGTGGTTGACACTTGTGACACTTCTAATCCAATTTGATCGCCCGAAAACCAAACAGAAAAATGGATTCTCCAGACCGCAGACACTAATAATTTCTTGCGAAATACATAATTCTCTGCTATGCATCTTAGGGGATTCCTGTGCCTGAAAAAAGTGAAGGCAAACATTTTTTTTTCGTAATTTTTAATGATAAAGTTCATGGAATCGCTTGCTTCTGCTGATGTTGATCTATGTAAACCATAATGGTAGATATGTCCTCTCTGTCTCTGTCTCTCGTTCGCCATCAATCTTGCAATAATTAAGATTAATTCACATTCAATTTTTTGGAGGAGAGAGAGAGACAGAGAGGCTCCAAGACATTGGTTTGCCAGCAGAATCACCTTCCTATTCTCATTACTTTAGCAATAAGCAAGCTATGCACACACATACACACACACACACACTGATATTCACATTCGAAAATGATCCATCAAAGTAAATTAGGGAAATTCCTTCATTCAGTCAGATTGCCACTACTTTTCGATCATTTTCTTCTGGTTTGGTTTGAGCTACCTTTCAAACCAACTAAGCTTGATTGAACAAGCAGCGAGCAGAATATGAAGAAATATTATTATTATTATTATTAATTAGAATAATGATTATCATTTCCAGATAAAAGAAAAAACCTAGAACCAAAACTAGAACCACGATAAGTGGCTTCGAAACATGATCCAATTCTATCAAGCAAACGATTCGATGTATAACAAGCTGGACACACCACCACCACCATCACCACCACACTTGGACCAATCCAAATTTGGCGGGGAGTGGTGTTGGACCAATTTGATGATCGGATCAGGAAATAAAAATGATGATGATGATGGTTTTCCTTTGGTGAAACCTGAATCCAATGCTGCTGGCTGCACCATACACCATCCCAATTGCTTGGATGATGGAAATTTTTTTGTCAAAGATCGGCGCCAAGAAAGCAAGTTCCAGGCTCCCGGAAAAAATCATCGCTGCTCCTTCTGCGTGTGTTTCTAATAACACACACAACATTCGAACAACATTGGAATATTGCGTGCTTGATTCTCATATTTCACCTTGTTGGTGGTTCATTCCTTCGGAAGGAATGTATCTTCTCCGTACCGTACTGGCCCATCTCATCCTGGTAATCCTGGCAAAAGGTTGATGCTGATATCGTCTGACAGCAACGAATGTTGAGCCTAAATAAGAAGAAAATAATAATCGCCAAACTTGCTACTGTTTTTCGTTGTATGCGCAGACGTGGTGGAGGAGGAGAGAAAGGAAGGAGGAAAGGGGGCACCGCTAACCAGACAGATATGACATGATATTTATTGTTTCAATTCCAATTCTCAAATTATTAATATGCGAACTAAATTAATTAATGTGAAAACACATTCTTCATTGTTCTTGTCATCACAATCATAATCACAATGGATATGATGGCCAAGAATAAACCACTGCCATTGCCATTGCCATCACCACCACCAAGAGCAATTCTACTGAATTTAAGAATTATACTTGTTTGCTTGTTACTGCTTGCTTACTATTATCATCAAATATGTACTAAAAATCTAATTAGTTTTCCTTTTGTAAAGTAATCTTCCAGGCAGATTGTTGTTGTCGTTGTTGTTGTTTTAATAATAAATAATGAGCAAGAATGTAGCGAAGACGATCAAGAATAAGTACGAGAAAGAGAGAGAGCAAAGAGCAATGAGAAGAGAATGCCAAGAAAATGAATGGTGGTAAGCTCTTCCCAAGGTAGCTGAAGTCCTGAAGACTTAACCAAATTCTGCTTAGTATGCATTGATGCTTTAAATGCATCATAGTGTATGATAATCATATTCATATCCATATCTCTTGAGAATCGTAACCATTTTTTTGCTGCTGCTGCCGCTGATGCTCCAGATTCTCCTTTTGGGTTAATTATATGAATAAATTAAAAATTTATAGTAATGTTCTTTCATACAAGTTGGCACTGGTATATTCCCTGGTATATTGTCTTTTGCCACAATAAATTATTAAGAAAACTAGGCCTCAACTAGATTCCTTGGGATTCATTTTCAGGAAAAATTCTTTTACAGAATTCAAAGATTTCTGGCTAGAATTTGGAACAAAAATAAACCAACAATGATAATACCATTGAGAATAATAATAGTAATAATAATAATCATAATAATAATGAAGAACAAGAATAAGGATTATCTGGATCAAAATAAATATATTTATCATAGTGAACATAGTGAAGAATCCAGGTATCCATAATTTTATCTTGAACAGAATCCTATTTATTTTATGGAACAAGAATAATGCTCTGGATCTAAGAATAATGTGGTACGCCCACTTGCACAACATTTTCGATGATCGGATGATATTTTCTTCTTTTCTTCTGTTTTTTTTTTTGGTTGAAGAGAATAGAAGATCCTCCTCTTCCTCTCTTCCTCTCTCTCTCTCTTTCTGCTCTTGCGATGTATGTTCATCAATTGTTAATTTGATGATGATGATGATGATGATGGAACCAATATTGGATCTAGAATCACTGAATATATAAAAAATATATTCGTTTGGGCATAATATTCTTCTTTTTTTTTTATTGGGAACAAAATGGATCCAAACAACAAGGGCAGCCAGCAACCATCCTCATGGTTGCGATCCAATATAATGTCACTTGGGGACACCAACCAAAAGATCTTACTGGCTGGCATACACACCGATCTTTTCCCATCTCGATGCTCTTGGATACAGTGTACTAATACTAATTCAGTACGTTTGAGCTTTTATCTATTTTCTTCTTTGTCGCAAAACTTACTTTTCAGTTTCCTCCTCCTCTTCTTTGGCTTGTTATTATTTTGGATTCCCATAGGGTTTGCTTTGGTTTTGCTTTGTTTTTTTCTCTTTTCTCTTTGGTTCACTTTGGATCCATCCTTGGATCTATCATATATCGGTTTGCCTCAGAAAGTTTAACCCAAGCAATATCCGATGCAAACGCACACACCAGCACGCTAATAACAATATCGATACGTTTTCTAAAAATATCCATCCGACGCTAATACCATCATCATCATCATCATGATCATTGGTCTGGATTGTTTTCTTAGGTGCACTCCGAATCCGAGCCTGCTTTCGCATCTTCGAACTTGGTCGTTTGGTTGGTTTGTTTGTTGATCTTGTAACCTGATACACAATTCCATCAATGTCCAATGATCTATTTCTGGCTTTCAAAATGGATCCAAGGCCATCAATTTCCATTAATCAATCAATGTTACCATCCCCTTTGACCAGAATAATGATGATCATCATCATCCAGCACGATCATCAAAGCTGTATTTACATTTACTTTGGCCACGAACTTTTTTTTTCATGCAAATATTTTGAATGTCCAAATGTTTTGATGATGAGACCAAAACAAACACCGACCAGGACCAGGATTGCCCGAAATTTCAAAATGACAACGATTCTATTCCCTCCCCCCGCCTCGTTTAGAATTTGTCACAATCTCGGGCTACTTTCTTTCGGGCAATTATCATCGCGCGACACGCAGAATAATCGATTTTGGGTGCGTGTGCGCCTGGTGAAAGAGGATTTCAATGGAAAAGTTATTATTTCGATTAATGGCATGAATAGAAGCAAGCAAGAAAAGAACGAAAAAAAGTATCAAATTGTCACGACGATCGATCCAAACAGCCAAAGTATCAAATTGATGGACTGTCCCTGGCACACACAAACCATTAAGTGTGCCCGTCTAGGCTCCATTGTCTCCAGCGTCAATTGGTCACTTTTTTTTCCTAAGGAACAGGAAGAGCTAGGGTGATGGTGTCCATTGAACTCGCTCGCTTGCTAAAACCAGTAGTAAATTGAGTAGGATCCTAGATCCTTGGCACTACACAGACTACGACAGCCGAAAATGGTCGGCACGTGTCTCATTCATTTGGTGGATTCTGGATCGTGGACTCAATGGATCAGGAAGGGCCTATCCTGGACAAAATATTGATCAAAATGAATGCTACTTGTGAATCAATTTTATTATTTTCATTATTATTATTTTGATCGGAGAAAAGTTGGTCGGGGAAAACGGGCCAACGGTGGTGAAAATATGTAACCGAACAACATTGATTAAGCTGTTCGGGAACAACAACAACCGACTACCATACTATACACAAACGACCGGTATTCGGGCCGAACCAAACAACCAGCTAGCCAGCCAACCAGCCAGTCAACCCTTGAAAATAGACTGATAGTCGAGATAGTTTCCGTCTGTTTTCATTTCCATTAATGATAATTGTCATCCAAAAGCTAATAATTAAACTTGTGCAAAAATATATTTATTCTTTCTCGATTCTACTTCGCTTATTTTTTTAAATATTACTTTTTGGTGTTTGATGTTTGAATTCTGTTGCTTTCGCAATGCTGCTGTTGTGGGTTATCATCCCGGAACTCCCGCCAACAGACCAACCAACGAACCACACATATAACGGTTAAATTTTATGCAAAACCATTGGCAATCTATATTTTCAGCAAACATTCTCTCTCTCTCGCTCTCGCTCGGAATCGTCGCCACTTTCAATAATAAAACTTTTATATTATTTTTATAATAATAATAATAATAATAACAACTTGAATGCCAGAAATATCCTTTTTTTGCTTCTTCTTCTTCGTCCTCTTTTCGATCTCTCAAAGCGTTGGCTTTTGCTTGGTTGTTGTTGTTGTTGCCCAACGGAGTTGATTTAAAATGCAAATCTCTGCAAACACACACACACACTAGCTCTCTCCCTATTCCTCTCTATCGTTGCGTAACCACCATCCGTTGGAAGCTTCTATTTCCGCGGAATGTCCACAGATGTGTGTAGTGGATGTTCCATTCTGTTCATTGGATTCTCTTTTGGTCAAAGCAAAAGTGAATCAAGACGACAAACATCCCCAAATACAAACGCACCAACACACACACACATTTGAGTATCCACAACGCCAACAACAACGATAATAACAAGAAGAAGGACAAGGAGAGAATCTAGGAGAGAATGTAGTTAATTGAGCCATCTGTTTTCATCTTTATAAAATCCAGTTGTGCGACCATACACGCGCCAGAATACAGAAAGATTAAGCGGAAGAGAGAGAGAAGAATTGTATGTGAGTGGCGGTATTGTTCGGGCGCCAGCAGCTGTGATCAGCAACACATCAAAATCAAAGAATCCCAGAATCAAGGGGCTCAAAAGCAAGGGGAACAAAAACTTGGGGAAGACCAAAACAAGAAGAGTTTGGTCCGACTTGAAATTCTTCATACGAACACGAGCTTGTTGTTGATTGGATGATTTTGTGAAACAACAAAAAGAGGAATCAAGATGCCAATTTTTGGAACACCACGAGCACGTATCCAGGCCGGTCGACCATTCCAACTACCAAAGCAATGGATGGTCTACATGCCAGAATAAAGCACAAGTCGATAAGATAAATGTGCCTATATGCGTGGGAGGAGGGCTAGGGATTCGCATTTTTCACTCCACTTGTTCCAGGAACTCGTGTTCAGCTACTCGCACAAACAATACAAACGACTTTTTGCCAATGCCCGGGTGTTAATCATCTCTTGGCTGGCACCATCAAACACTAGCATGCATCGGGAACACACGCACACACAATCCAACAACAACATTGATGATAATTTGTTACAGTTTAATTTGAACATTATTCACTCCGAAACTCGGGACTCGAGGAAACGGTCGGATCGTTCGGCTGGTGGTCATCGCAGCGCAAATCCAGATGACCAACACACACACACACCACTGGATCCATCGCATTACCAATGCACTGCTGAAGCTCACAAATGCAAAGTCCGCGTGCCTAATGCATATGGCTGTTTAAACAGCCAGAGAGATTTTTTTTTTGGATTTCCGCAATAATCGTTGTAGCTCTTTTGTATATTTCAGGGCCATTCACCGAATGTGTCACCGAACGGCAGGAAGTGAGTGCGAGAGTATCGATACATCGATACTCTTCTAAAGTTTTTGTAACGGACTCCAAAGGCTATATCGACCCCAAGTGGTCGTGTGCTCGAAATAGCGCTCCTGGAAGAATTCTTCCTAATGCCAAAGTAATTACATTTCACTTAGTCACACACATACACAGCATTGCTAGTAGATTATGGTCATATTCTGGACTTTCAATTCTGGTGAACACTTGCTGCAGCATGTCGAAATGATGCTGTTGATCAGGGGTAAGCAACCCGCGGCCCGCAACTGCGTGCGCCTCATCAAACAATTTTTGGTGCGGCCCTCCAAGCCCATTTCAGTAGCTAAACAGAAGACGAAGCTATATTCCCCTCTAGCTTTGATTGGTTCAGTGATGATTTGACCTGATGACGAGACACATTCAAACACTATAAACCAATTTGAAGCGATCAGCTTTAACCAGTACAAGTCTGTGCATGATTGACGCCTATAACAACCGTTCGCTCCTCTAATTGGTTCATTGTGATGATTTGACCTGATGACTAGACACACTATGAACAGCAGAAGAAGCTGTTTGCCTCTCTCTGATTGGTCCAATGTGATGATTTGACTTGATGACGAGGCACACTATAAGGCGGAGTTGAAGCTGTATTTCTGTTCTTCTGCTCAGAGATGTCGTCGTCGTCGACCCGCCAAACAATTTCCAAAATTTAAACTCGCCCGTTTCGGTTAAAAAAAAGGTTGCCCACCCCTGCTGTTGATGAAGATGGTCATCAAATCTTTTACATTTAGATTAGAGCTGAAGTACTTGATGTTGTTTTTGCACGGGTCCCGAGGATTTAAAGAAAATGCTCAAAGTTTCTACTTGTTCCATTTACTTTGGTGCATTGTCTTCATGCATGTGTGTCGGTGTGTGTATGTCTTGGTAAATCTGATTATTTCTCGGGCAGACAATACGTACCCGACAGAAAAAAAAGTTACGTAATTCACTTTTCGTGACCATACATTCCACATCCAACATCCAGAAGACCATTCAGGACACACATACACACGCACTCTGGTACATAAGTCTTGTGTGTTGTGTTGTGTTTCATTTACTGGAAATGGATTTGGATGGAAACGTTGATGGTGATGATGAATCATACGGGTCATCAGCATTCAAGCACGATCCAAATATTGATCAAAAAATAGAAAGAGAAAGAGGATTCTCTTCTTTTTTTTGTGTTGAGAAGAGAGGTGTTGTCAATGGTGGAAAACAGGGG